>JAXIVJ010005587.1:30000-35000 GCA_036785665.1 Chirona hameri
GGTGTGTTGGGGCAGGGACTGTGTGGTGTGTGTTGGGACTGTGACGGGTGTGTGGGGGACCGGGGACTGTGGTGGGGGTGTTGGGACAGAGGGACTGTGGCGGGTGTGTTGGGACTGAGGCGGGTGTGTGGGTGGTGTGGGGTGTGTTGGGACTGGGCGGGTGTGTTGGGGCAGGGGACTGTGGGCGTGTGTGGGTGTGTGGGTGTGTTGGGACTGTGGACGTGTGTGTTGGGACTGTGGGGGTCGTGTTGGGACAGGGGACTGTGGCGGTGTGTTGGGACAGGGACTGTGGCGGGTGTGTTGGGGCAGGGGGATTGTGGCGGTGTGTTGGGACCGGGGACTGTGGCGGGTGTGGTGGGACAGGGGACTGTGGCGGGTGTGTTGGGGCAGGGGGACTGTGGCGGGTGTGTTTGGGACTGTGGCGGGTGTGTGGGGGCTGTGGCGGTGTGTGGGGTCAGGGGGACTGTGGCGGGTGTGTTGGGACTGTGGACTAGTGGCGGGTGTGTTGGGACAGGGCTACTGTGGCGGGTGTGTTGGGACTGTGGACTGTGGTGGGTGTGTTGGGACTGTGGCGGTGTGTTGGGGACTGGCGGGTTGAGTTGGGACTGTGGCGGGTGGTGTGGGGACTGTGGCGGGTGTGTGGGGACTGTGGCGGGTGTGTGGGGACTGTGGCGGGTGTGTGGGACTGTGGCGGGTGTGTGGGGACTGTGGCGGGTGTGTGGGGACTGTGGCGGGTGTGTTGGGACTGTGGACTGTGGCGGGTGTGTTGGGACAGGGTACTGTGGCGGGTGTGTTGGGACTGTGGACTGTGGCGGGTGTGTTGGGACAGGGGACTGTGGTGGGTGTGTTGGGACTGTGGCGGGTGTGTTGGGACTGTGGCGGGTGTGTGGGGACTGTGGCGGGTGTGTGGGGACAGGGGAATGTGACGGGTGTGTTGGGACTGTGGCGGGTGTGTTGGGACTGTGGACTGTGGCGGGTGTGTTGGGACAGGGTACTGTGGCGGGTGTGTTGGGACTGTGGACTGTGGCGGGTGTGTTGGGACAGGGGACTGTGGTGGGTGTGTTGGGACAGGGGACTGTGGCGGGTGTGTTGGGACAGAGGACTGTGACGGGTGTGTTGGGGCAGGGGATGGTCACCGGTGCGGTGTGTCTGTGTATTGTGTGCTGGTGGCCCTGCGGGTCGGAGCCGGCAGCGTCTGCGGCACTTAAAGGGATATTGCCACCTCCGGAGGGTTTCTAAAAAGCAACTTAAATGAATGGTGGGGATCAACAATCATGTATGCTGAAGCTCAAACTTGCTCCTGCAGCACCTAAAGCAGTGTATCGGCAAAGCATTTTATATTTATTTCTGACTCCAAAACGTTGGTCCCAGCTGTGCTCAGTACTCGATTCATGATGGCTGCTCTCATCCAGTTTGGCTGTGGTATTGGCGCCCGCCCAAAGCCGAAACGTACGAATTCGCCGAGACTTGACCTTGAAAAGTCGATCTGTGTTATAAGGTCACATAACTCCTACTCCACAGGCGAGACAGCAATTATTGCTGTTTTATTATGAAAGAGGCTAAGGTTGTTGAAAATATAATTAACTGCATACGCTTTTTAATTTTAAAGTGCACTGACGGAATGGTGATGTTGAGTTTGCAACATTCAAAAGAAAATAACAGTCCGCAAAGAAGTGATTCTAAATAGTGATGTGGTGAATCCAATTTTACGAATGCTTTGCAAGCATGAGTGGTGCAAATTTATTTTTTGATCTAATGGGGGTAGTTTCGGGAACCAAATTTTGCAGGTGAAATCGGACACGCTTAATCGTCCGATACACACCAAAAACTCCATATTGGCCTGCGAGGTGGCATTGTCCCTTTAACCGGTATATTGCGTGACAGCGACGTGATGTGACAGTGACAGTGATGTGACAGTGATGTAATATGATAATTATGGGACAGTTATGTGATGTGACATTGACGTGATGTGACACTGACGTAATGTGACACTGACGTAATGTGACAGTGACGGTAATGTGACAGTGACGGTAACGTGACGGTGATGTGACGTGACAGGACAGTGACGGGACGGTGACTGATGTCTGTCCCGTCTGCAGCGCCTGGAGCAGCTGTTCGCCGGTGCCCCCCGGGACGACCTGGCCGCCTACAGTGGCGCCCGCTACACTCTGCAGCTGCGCCAGCGGGACATGCTCGATAGCGTCGACTGGACGCGCCTCGTCAAGATGACGGTACGATGCGCTGTCGGTGTCAGGGCAGCCACACTGGCTGGCCAGCACACGTCTGTACCAGCTCACTCTTCACTTGTGGATTCAGACCCAATGATTGACGTTTTGATGGTTACTGATCCATTTCATTCTTGTGAAATTCAACTCATTGCTATTTTACAATGCAATTGGACTGGTTGTTGAACGTCCAAGGAAAGGTGATATTCAATTCTGAATCATAATGGTTCTCCCTAATATGAGGTACCTTGGCGGTGGACCTGCCGCTCTTAGAAACATTATATAAATGTTGATATTTCTTGTAAGGTTGTTGTATGGTAATATTTCTCGAGGTTTCATTGTCATGGTGTCAGTTTTCATAAATGTACACGTCCGGCTCTGCTGTCCTGACTTGACCCTTGGCCTGACGCGGGCCTGACGCGGGCCTGACGCGGGCCTGACGCGGGCCTGACGCGGGCCTGACGCGGGCCTGACGCGGGCCTGACGCGGGCCTGACCTGGCCTGACCTGACCTGACCTTACCTGACCTGACGTTGACCCGAGCTGACGGGCTGTCTTCGGCAGTCGGTGAGCTACATCCACTCGGACATGAGGCTGTTCTCGTCGCTACATCAGCTGCATCGGTCGCCGCTGCTGCCGGCCGTCCTGGACCCGAGCCAGTGCCCTGCCGCCTACAGCCTGCCGCCGCCTCCGCCGGTCCAGCCCCCCGGCCTGGTGAGCAATGCAACCACACTACACACTACAGTACACTACAATAGTCACTACAGTACACTGCAGTACATTACAGTACACTAACAGTAAAGCGCAGTGAGCAGTCACACCACAGCTCAGTGCAGCTCAGTGCAGCTCAGTACAGGATGTCCTGAAATTGATTGGCCGTTGGGTCATTTTGTCGTATTCAGCCCGCACGCTGGCGGAACCAATGTGGACGAACCGACACCCGCCTCAGGGCATCCTTGCGTGTCGGCTGATCACGTGACCCAGCCGGGCGACCCGACCTCAGCCGCGAGGAGAGGAGGGGGGGGGGGGGGGGTCGGGGTCAGAGGTTCGAGACCGCAAGGGAGAATCGCTCGAAAACCGCTCCGGTCGCGGGAGGAAGACTGTGCTGACTCGAGTGGGCAAAATCGTATTGGTCAAAGCCGCCCAGAAAAGACAGGTCAGTCAACGAGCAAATTGGCCAAAAGACTGACGGCGAAGGGTCAACCGGTGTCCAAGAAAGACGACCGTCAACAACTACCTGACCAAGTGCCTGCATCTCAAGCCGTTCAAGCCGCGCCACCAGCCGAAGCTGACAAGCCCAGCAGCTCAAGCGGCTGGCGTTCGCCCGGGAGCGCAAGAGTTGTACTATCCAAGACTGGCGGCGCGTCGTGTTCAGTGATGAGTCTCCCTTCGAGCTACCGCACCCGCTGAACCGCCAGAACGACCGCGTCTAAGCGCGCAGCAGCTCTGAAGTGTCCGCCACCGAGACGGTGAAGCACCTGCTGAAAATCATCGTCTGGGCCATGATGAGCTACCAGGGGATCTCAGAGCTGCACCTCGTCCCCCGCGGCCAGACCGTAACGGCCGAGTACTACGTGGAGGAGGTGCTCAAGAAGACGGCGACGTCAGCGATGCAGCGGAAGAAGCAGAAAGGGTCACCAACCACGGTCAAACTTCTGCCGAGGATGTCAGAAGCGATATTCCATCAGGACGGCGCTCCGACACACAACGCGGCCAGGACTCAGGAGTGGTGCCGCGCCAACCTCCCGGGGTTCTGGGGGAAGGTGTGTGTGGCCGGGCAACAGCCCTGACCTGTCGCCCATCGAGAATCTCTGGGCCATCGTGCAGGGTGAGCTGGACAGGGTGGAGCCGGCCAGCTCCGAGCAGGCGCTGGTTAGCAACCCGCAGAAGGCTTGGCGTAGCATCAGCGCCCAGACGCTGGACAATCTGATGTGCGGGATGCCTGAGCGTACGAGGGAGTGTGTCCGACTGGGGAGGATGCATCGGTAAATAAACCATGAAGCGCCCAGACGCTGGACAATCTGATGTGCGGGATGCCTGAGCGTACGAGGGAGTGTGTCCGACTGGGGGAGGATGCATCGGTAAATAAACCATGAAGCGCCCAGACGCTGGACAATCTGATGTGCGGGATGCCTGAGCGTACGAGGGAGTGTGTCCGACTGGGGGAGGATGCATCGGTAAATAAACCATGAAGCGCCCAGACGCTGGACAATCTGATGTGCGGGATGCCTGAGCGTACGAGGGAGTGTGTCCGACTGGGGGAGGATGCATCGGTAAATAAACCATGAAGCGCCCAGACGCTGGACAATCTGATGTGCGGGATGCCTGAGCGCATCAGGGAGTGTGTCCGACTGGGGGTGGATGCATCGGTAAATAAACCATGAAGCGCCCAGACGCTGGACAATCTGATGTGCGGGATGCCTGAGCGTACGAGGGAGTGTGTCCGACTGGGGGAGGATGCATCGGTAAATAAACCATGAAGCGCCCAGACGCTGGACAATCTGATGTGCGGGATGCCTGAGCGTACGAGGGAGTGTGTCCGACTGTGGGAGGATGCATCGGTAAATAAACCATGAAGCGCCCAGACGCTGGACAATCTGATGTGCGGGATGCCTGAGCGTACGAGGGAGTGTGTCCGACTGGGGGAGGATGCATCGGTAAATAAACCATGAAGCGCCCAGACGCTGGACAATCTGATGTGCGGGATGCCTGAGCGTACGAGGGAGTGTGTCCGACTGGGGGAGGATGCATCGGTAAATAAACCATGAAGCGCCCA
>JAXIVJ010005587.1:40000-72868 GCA_036785665.1 Chirona hameri
CACCCTACATCTCCAATTTTGATGAAAGTTCTTTATAGGGGTTAGTTACCTGGGGCGCCAAATCTCGCTGTGCAAGTTTCAGCTCGAATGGAGGTACGGCTGCCGGGTTATAGCCTCCGGCATTTTCGTGAGGCTATCTTGCATGACTTAGCCGATCAACCAATAACTCCACAACAAATTATGCAATTCCTAGAAACCCATACATTTTCTGAATGGCAATTAAGTGAGGAAAATCATCCCAGGCCCATACTTTTGTTGTGGATTGTGACGAAATGACCGGTGACCTCTGGTGACCTGACCTGACCTTGACACGAGCGCAGTGGAAATAATTGTTTTATATTTTTTAAATATACTTTGGTAAGTTGTCTTTGCACAGAAAAAAAATGGAGATGGGTATTTTCTATAAATGTACTAAATGTATTGCTTACAATAACGCATTTTTCTATTTTCACCCAAAAAAATTGTCCCATGATGGCATTTATTGCGGTTTCTGTGTCACACGAAGGTTTCAGGTTGCAATATGAGCCTCTTGAAGGTTAAGTTGGGTGAATTTCTTGATATCCCAGGTGCAATAATAGTTGCTCAGTGACCTCTGCAAGGTCAGCTGAGGTCATCTGGTCACCAGCATTTGTTTTGCCAATAATTGCCTTGACAGAATAAAGATAGAGATGTGGAAATGGCCCCACTGTGTTTGACTCGGCGATTCGCGTCGCCCCATATGCAACATGACCTACCTGGGTCACCAAATTACCTTGACCTGAGGTCAAATTTTGAAGTTGACCTAACCAGGTCACTATTAATGTTTCGAAGCGCATTGAGGGAAAAAAAACACGATGGTGTTAAAATGATTGCTCTATGTTGAATAGATAAGGTATTCACGAATATTATTTGTTTACTAGGAACAACACACAATTCCAAGTTGTTCGTGAATAACTTTGAATTGATTAAACATAGAGAAATAATTTAACACCATCGTGTCTTTCTCGTCAAGGCGCTTCGTAACATATTAATGGTGACCTGGTTAGGTCAATCTCAAAATTTGACCTCAGGTCAGTCATTTGGTGACCCAGGTAGGTTATGTTGCATATGGGGCGACGCGAATCGCCGAGTCAATCACAGTGGGGCCATTTCCACATCTCTATCTTTATTCTGTCAAGAGTTATTGGCAAAACAAATGCTGGTGACCAGATGACCTCAGCTGACCTTGCAGAGGTCACTGAGCAACAATTATTTCACCTGGGTTATCAAGAAATTCACCCAACTTAACCTTCAAGTGGCTTATATTGCAACCTGAAACCTTCGTGTGACACAGAAACCGCAATAAATGCCATCGTGGGACAATTTTTTTGTGTGGTGAAAATAGAAAAACGCGTTATTGTAAGCAATTAAAAAGTACATTTATAGAAAATACACATCTCCATTTTCTTTTTCTGTGCAAAGACAACTTACCAAAGTATATTTTAAAATATAAAACACAATTATTTCCACTGCGCTCGTGTCAAGGTCACGTCAGGTCACCAAAGGTCACCGGTCATTTCGTCACAATCCTCACAAAAAAGGCCTGGGATGATGTTCCTCAGTTCATTGCCATTCAGAAAATTATGGATTTCTAGGAATTGGACAATTTGTTGTCGAGTTATTGGCTGATCGGCTAAGTCATGCAAGGTGACCTCGCGAAAATGCCGGAGGCTATAACTCGGCAGCCGTAACTCCAATTGAGCTGAAACTTGCACATCGCGATTTGGCGCCCCAGATAACCCCTACAACGGACTTATATCGAATTATGAGATGTAGGGTGTTAATTTGGGGTTTTCGCTTGTTGATCTGTCCTGGAATGCCCCAGTCAGCAGTGAGCTCTTACGGTCAAAACAAATTACTGCAGGACATGTATTTCACGATCGGGTCTGATCGCCAGCCAGACAGCCCGGTGTGTGCCGGTCGGCCTCCCCTGGGCGTGTGTAGGCGGGTGTTGGTGGCCTCAGCAGACTCGGCCGCTGCCGGCAGGTACCGGCAAGACGGAAGTGATCGTGTCGCTGGTGAAGCAGGTGCTGGTGACAGGTGGCGGCGCCCGCCGGCTGCTGCTCTGCGCGCCGTCCAACGCCGCCGTGGACGAGCTCACCCGCCGACTGGTCGCCGGCAGACATGACTTCAAAGCCGGTACGGCGGCCGCGCGGGCGCAGTGGGTACTGCAGCGGACACAAAGCCACCAACCCCACCCACCAATATTGGATGTCTCTGGAGTCTGGATGCGTGGTCTGGATGCGTGCCATGAAAAGCATGTGGCAGTTTTAGTTACGGAACGTTTCTGAGAAGCTGTAGCCTGTAAGTACAGGTCAAATCACTTTGATCATTTAGGGGTGATAGTTTAAAAATTAGCAGATTAGTGCAACCGGTATTCGTTTCTAACTGGGCGCATTCTGACTGTTGTAGCTTTCTGACGTGAGCGGTGACTGGATGGCGACTCTGTACGAGGATTGTGAGCAGTGTGCTCTGATCTGACTGACCTGGATTGTGAGCAGTGTGCTCTGATCTGACTGATCTGGATTGTGAGCAGTGTGCTCTGATCTGACTGATCTGGATTGTGAGCAGTGTGCTCTGATCTGACTGATCTGGATTGCGAGCAGTGTGCTCTGATCTGACTGACCTGGATTGTGAGCAGTGTGCTCTGATCTGACTGACCTGGATTGTGAGCAGTGTGCTCTGATCTGACTGATCTGGATTGTGAGCAGTGTGCTCTGATCTGACTGATCTGGATTGTGAGCAGTGTGCTCTGATCTGACTGACCTGGATTGTGAGCAGTGTGCTCTGATCTGACTGATCTGGATTGTGAGCAGTGTGCTCTGATCTGACTGATCTGGATTGTGAGCAGTGTGCTCTGATCTGACTGATCTGGATTGTGAGCAGTGTGCTCTGATCTGACTGATCTGGATTGTGAGCAGTGTGCTCTGATCTGACTGATCTGGATTGTGAGCAGTGTGCTTTGATCTGACTGATCTGGATTGTGAGCAGTGTGCTCTGATCTGACTGATCTTTCTGACCTGGGTAGCGACCGACATTGACCTGAAGGTGGTGAGGTTCGGCCGGGCCGCGCACATCTCCGAGGCCGTCAGACGGTACAGTCTACAGAATCTGGTCGACAACAATGTTGAGCAAAGGCTGCACAAAATGGACCCTGCCAACGCTGACAGAGCTCGTGAGGTACGTAGCGTGCATACCAGCGTATTCGCTGGTCATTGCCGGACGGTGTTTGAGCTCATCGATTGCCTTGATCGGGTGGCTCGGTCTGGCGGCGTGGAGGGTGCACCAGGGTTGGCAATTTACTTTTTTTTCTGGTATGCTGAGTACATTTTCTTGGAAAAGTTGAGTACATAATTGCAGGTAGTAGTATATTCATGGTAATAACGCGAGGGTGGGAATTTTACTTTTGCTGGTAGCGAAGTACATTTTCTCAGAAAAAAATAGTACATAATTACAAATAGGATTATATTCATGGCAGTTACATATTAGGCTGTATGGCAATACAGGGCCCAAGAGACAATGCTATGTGCCCTAACTAGTACACAGGCAGTAGCAGGGTACTAGGATTGCTTTGGAGCTGGAGTGCGGAGTGGAAAATTCTGGCTAAAATAAACATAAAGAGCGGAAAATTCAACCAAATAACATATGCACTCTGTTTTATTAATATCCAATTACCTGCTCACCAGAATTAGTTATTAGGTACCTATGCCAATTATTACTTCTTTCCCTACACAGGCTGTCCCCATTAGTACATCCATTAATCAGTGAGCATTCCAATTATCCAATACATTTTAAAATAAGGAGTTGAAAATCCCAGTAAAACTCGGGAAAGAGAGCGGAAAAACAGTACCCATAGGGTGTCGTTTCCCACCCAAATTTACCAATGCTAGGACACTGGGCAGTAGAAAACTGAAGAAGTACTTTAGTACGTATGTGACCAGAAAACCTGTATTTTTAACCTTCAGTGACCAACAAGCCACTAACCTGTTACAAGACGACAAATTGAAATGCCTGGAACACGGTGTAGTACGAACAAAATACTCAAGGCCAAGTCTTGAGGCCCAAATAATCACGGTCATGAAATTGAAATACGTTAATGGCGCATCATAGTCGCAAAACACGAGAGAGCGTGCGGAGCCAAGACTTGCGGTGTAAATAGTGTTGTCCTCACGAAATGTGCCCGGTGTGGACACGGACCAATCAGCGTTGAGCTCCAGTTGAGAGTTGCCGAGAAGCAACTGAGAAGAGCGCCGAGTATATCTTAGACGGTGTTATACGACCTCTTTCACGTAGCGGATGCTCTTGAATTTCAGTTTTTTGATAAGGCCGAACATTTTGCATTCATATTTAGTTAATTTAGACTAACGAGCCCGATTGATAAATATATCGGACATAAAGCTTCGCCGGTATGCACCTGGTGACCTGGTATTCTAGACACTGAGTACAAGGATTCTCATTAGCTATTTACGCCTAAAAAAGGTGGTCGTCTTAACAAAAAAATGGTACCATTGGCATCAGGAAGGCAAGCACTTTCTTTTCATACCATTTAATTGATCATTTAACCTTTTAAAAGAATGATTATCTTCATAGTACTTGTTCTCAACGAACACCAAGTACCATGAGCTTTTCCAGCAAGGGAAAACGGTACTTGGTACACAAGGTATTCGTCGAGGAAAGTACTCAGCAGCGTAATCTTGTGCTCATCTCTTCTGAAGGAAGATAAGAGACATTTTCGGCGCAGGACGTCTCGTGGTACGCTATTTTGATTTGTGTAGTGCTGTGTCTACGGCGGTGTGTGATTATTGAGTCAGATTGGTGGGTGCTTAGTTTCTTGTTTGTTTGTTTTTTGATATTTTTAACACCACTGACTGACGCTTTTCGAGATAAGCGACATGTACTCTGCCCTAAGGAAGAGCTGTGTTTTAACTTTGGCCCTACACCTACTCGCATGGTTAAGTATTTGCTAATGAATTGTCTGGATTAACCCATAATTTGTGGTCAGTTTGTTCTCAGACAGAAGACTGCATCATACATCATGTTTATATTTCAAACATAAATATGTTCATTTGAAACATGCATTGGAATAACACAATGTAGGCGCTGGCATTTAATCTTGCTGACCAAAGGTTTCAGTTTAGAGACACTTGGTTCTTGGAGGTTGGAAATCGTTTTCTGCTTGATGTCGCTCAATTTTTTTCTCATTGATGTCTGCTGTGCCTGGGAACACATATTTATATGAGTTTGGCATGTTTCCTAAGAATATTGATTGCCTATTCAAAGAGTACAAAAAAGTTAATTCTTTCCAGTCGCAATTCCAGAGTACAAAATCTCCTGGTGCCCCTGTACACCAGCAAACAGCAACTTTTCCAACCCTGGCCGGTGCACTGCGCGGAGAGCGGACGGCAGTTGTCTGTCTCCGCCGGGGCTCAGACGGCTGGTGTGCGCCTGTGTCGGCAGGAGGCGAACCTCAGGGAGCGGCTGAACACCACCCGAGAGAAGCTGCCTACCGCCGAGCCGGCCGTCGTCCACCAGCTGCGGGACGTGATCCAGGCGTTGACGAAGCGACTGCGCGAGCTGCAGCCCACGGTACACACTGCAGGGCAGCCGTCACCCCACCGCACCGCACCCCTACCCTCACTGCACTCTACCCCTCAGCCCTCACTGTACCGCACCCCACCCCTCAGCCCTCACCGCACCCCACCCCTTAACCCGCGAGTTACTGGGGGGGGGGGCTATTTCCCCCCTCCCGTTATTTTGCAATAACTCCTAAACGAGCACAGGTAACGTCACCAAACTTGCAGTACCTTCTCTCACGTCAATTCTACACATGGTGGCAAAAGGAAAAATATGAGGCTGTGATAGGTCAACCGGGAATGACGTCAGAGTGACGTCATGCTCTTCGGTTTTTGTTGCAAAATAATGGTTTGCGGAAAACGCTGTCAAAGGTACGATATTTGAGATAAACTAAATTGTTTTAAATCAAATTACTGACAATAGACCGGGCTATCAAACTACTATCTCGGACTTTTTAGTTTTTTTTTAATTCAAAACTTTGAGAAATCCAAATACATTTTGTTTTTAAAAAAAATTTCAAGAGAAAATCAGAATTATCAAAAAACCGGAATATATGTGATCGAGACGTATGCGGTGAATATGTGTACCACATTTAAAGTCGATATCTTTAAAAATGACCGAGTTATGACCTTTAAATGACACAAATCGACCACTTCTCACAGCATTACTATGCATAAAAAACGCATTTCCATTTTTGCTTTTTACTTCTATTTATATGGAACAAACAATGTTCTAAGGCCATTTTTCGCGTTCTAGACGAAAAACAAACCCATAAACGTGTGTTACAACGCCTAATGACCGTAATCTGCAGTTTGACCTCGTGACCTCGGATGACCTTGACCTGACCCAAGGTCATACACAGCTTAGAAAGGTACTTAGACGAATCATACCGATTTATCGACAGCGTATGCGTTTAATATCGCAATTTTGCGCGACAATGCCATCCATCGAGACCTTTTGACACGGTCAAACACTTTGTACTTGACCTGACCTGTCACGTCATCGGTGACCCCGAGGTCAACAATATTATGTTTCCCTCGATACATTTCCCAGAGCTATCGAATGCCGTTTGAATTTTTACATTCGGTCCAGTAGTTCCGGAGATCAGAGGGGGGGGGGGGGGGGGAATAGCCCCCCCCCCCCCAGTAAGTCGCGTTATGAAATATACCCCAGTAACTCGCGGGTTAACCCTTGCCCCACCCCTCAGCCCTCACTGCACCCCCTTCACTGCACCCCCTCACTGCACCCTACCCCTCGGCCGGTGCCTCCTGTACTTCGCAGTCGTGATATAACCCGGTGCGGTTTTACCCCAGCCTGAGGTCTGTTTGTGACATGTGGCCATTGTTGTTTGTTGTGACATGTGGCCAGTGTTGTTTGTTGTGACATGTGGCCAGTGTTGTTTGTTGTGACATGTGGCGCCAGTGTTGTTTGTTGTGACATGTGGCGCCAGTGTTGTTTGTTGTGACATGTGGCGCCAGTGTTGTTTGTTGTGACATGTGGCGCCAGTGTTGTTTGTTGTGACATGTGGCCAGTGTTGTTTGTTGTGACATTTGTTGTGACATGTGGCCAGTGCTGTTTGTTGTGACATGTGGCCAGTGTTGTTTGTTGTGACATGTGGCCAGTGTTGTTTGTTGTGACATGTGGCCAGTGTTGTTTGTTGTGCCATGTGGTCAGTGCTGTTTGTTGTGACATGTGGCCAGTGTTGTTTGTTGTGACATGTGGCCAGTGTTGTTTGTTGTGACATGTGGCTAGTGCTGTTTGTTGTGACATGTGGCCAGTGTTGTTTGTTGTGACATGTGGCCAGTGTTGTTTGTTGTGACATGTGGCCAGTGTTGTTTGTTGTGATATGTGGCCAGTGCTGTTTGTTGTGACATAGCCAGTGTTGTTTGTTGTGACATGTGGCCAGTGTTGTTTGTTGTGACATGTGGCGCCAGTGTTGTTTGTTGTGACATGTGGCCAGTGCTGTTTGTGTGACATGTGGCCAGTGTTGTTTGTGTGACATGTGGCCAGTGTTGTGTGTTGTGACATGTGGCCAGTGCTGTTTGTGTGACATGTGGCCAGTGCTGTTTGTGTGACATGTGGCCAGTGCTGTTTGTTGTTGACATGTGGCGCCAGTGTTGTTTGTTGTGACATGTGGACAGTGTTGTTTGTTGTGACATGTGGCGCCAGTGTTGTTTGTTGTGACATGTGGCGCCAGTGTTGTTTGTTGTGACATGTGGCGCCAGTGTTGTTTGTTGTGACATGTGGCGCCAGTGTTGTTTGTTGTGACATGTGGCGCCAGTGTTGTTTGTTGTGACATGTGGCGCCAGTGTTGTTTGTTGTGACATGTGGCGCCAGTGTTGTTTGTTGTGACATGTGGCCAGTGTTGTTTGTTGTGACATGTGACCAGTGTTGTTTGTTGTGACATGTGGCGCCAGTGTTGTTTGTTGTGACATGTGGCGCCAGTGCTGTTTGTTGTTGACATGTGGCGCCAGTGTTCTTTGTTGTGACATGTGGCGCCAGTGTTGTTTGTTGTGACATGTGGCCGGTGTTGTTTGTTGTGACATGTGGCCAGTGCTGTTTGTTGTTGACATGTGGCGCCAGTGTTGTTTGTGTGACATGTGGCCAGTGTTGTTTGTTGTGACATGTGGCCAGTGCTGTTTGTTGTTGACTAAGTGTGTGTCGGGTCATGACGGTCGCCGTCCTGTGTTCAGCAGGTGCCGACTTGTGCCACGTCTGGGCCCGTTCCGTCCGCCTGTCCCGGCACTCCCGGCTGTTCCTGCCCTGTCCTGACCTGCGGTGCGCGGCCCAGCCTACAGCCGCGTCACAGCCGGCTCCATCAGGTGCTCTCCGCGGCAACGCCCGCGCCTCCTCTCCCTCTCCAGCTCTGTCGCCGGAGGTGACGCTGCCCTCCCCAGCCCCAGACTGTGACTGTGACTGGTACACCCTCACAAGCTTCTGACGAATGACGATACAGTCATAACGGACCGGATCCGCTCTGAATTCGCAGCCTGATCTGGCTCTGAATTCGTACCCTGGTCTGGTGTCCAATGACGTCAGCAGTCGGTGCGCCAAACAAAACAACAAACCATCAACTCGCACCCCTGTATTTGTACCTCGCCCAGAAGTCTACAACTCGTGCTCCAGACGCAGAGCGCGGCTTCGGCTGTGTTACGGCCAAGTGTCGGCCTGTTGGTGAGGTTTGGTGAGGTTTGGTGAGGTTTGGTTAGGTTTGGTGAGGTTTGGTGAGGTTTGGTGAGGTTTGGTGAGGTTTGGTGAGGTTTGGTGAGGTTTGGTGAGGTTTGGTGAGGTTTGGTGAGATTTGGTGAGGTGTGGTGAGGTGTGGTGAGGTTTGGTGAGGTTTGGTGAGGTTTGGTGAGGTTCGGTGAGGTGTGGTGAGGTTTGGTGAGATTTGGTGAGGTTCGGTGAGGTTCGGTGAGGTTTGGTGATATTTGGTGAGGTTTGGTGAGATTTGGTGAGGTTTGGTGAGGTTTGGTGAGGTGTGGTGAGGTGTGGTGAGGTGTGGTGAGGTGTGGTGAGGTTTGGTGAGGTTTGGTGAGGTTTGGTGAGGTTTGGTGAGGTTTGGTGAGGTTTGGTGAGGTTCGGTGAGGTGTGGTGAGGTTTGGTGAGATTTGGTAGGGTTTGGTAGGGTTTGGTGAGGTTTGGTGAGGTTTGGTGAGATTTGGTGAGGTTTGGTGAGGTTTGGTGAGGTTTGGTGAGGTTTGGTGAGGTTCGGTGAGGTTTGGTGAGGTGTGGTGATATTTGGTGAGGTGTGGTGAGCTTTGGTGAGGTTTGGTGAGATTTGGTGAGATTTGGTGAGGTTTGGTGAGGTTTGGTGAGATTTGGTGAGGTTTGGTGAGATTTGGTGAGGTTTGGTGAGATTTGGTGAGATTTGATGAGGGTTGGTGAGGTTTGGTGAGGGTTGGTGAGGGTTGGTGAGGGTTGGAGAGGTTTGGTGAGGTTTGGTGAGGTTTGGTGAGGCTTGGTGAGGTTTGGTGAGGTTTGGTGAGGGTTGGTGAGATTTGGTGAGGTTTGGCGAGGTTTGGTGAGGTTTGGCGAGGTTTGGTAAGGTTTGCTGAGGTTTGCTGAGGTTTGTTGAGGTTTGCTGAGGTTTGCCCCCGGTGGTGTCGTGTGGTGACCAGTGGCGCCTTCTGGCCGGGCAGGTGTCGTCCCAGCAGCGGGCCAAGATCCAGGCGGAGGAACGGGACAAGCTGCTGAAGGGCGCCAACGTCATCACCACCACGTTGGCCAGCAGCTTTGGCCACCAGCTGGCCACCGTGTTCCAGCGGTGAGTTGCCGAGCCGCTCTCGGCGACCACAGATGTGGGAGCACTGCGCCTGACCGTCTTCCCCGCAGTGCTGTATTGTCTGGTTCAAATGCCCGCGAAGACGTTGATGATGGGACCTTGTGGCAATATGTTATTGACGGCTCTGATTGATTATTTGGGTTCATGAGCCCATATGGTGAGACGTAATTTCAAATATTGTGTGATTTACAACTGGTGTCTGCTCTTCACAGCCAGGAGTCGCCGTTTACCTGCTGCATCGTAGACGAGGCGGGCCAGTGTACAGAGCCAGAGGCGCTGATACCGCTCGAGTACGGCATCAAGAAACTGGTGCTGGTAGGGGACCACAACCAACTTCCTCCGACCGTCATGTCTCGGGTACGTCATGTCTCGGGTACTGTGTCTCGGGTACTGTGTCTCAGGTACGTCATGTCTTAGGTACGTCATGTCTCTGGTACTGTGTCTCAGGTACGTCATGTCTCGGGTACTGTGTCTCAGGTACGTCATGTCTCGGGTACTGTGTCTCAGGTACGTCATGTATCGGGTACTGTGCCTCAGGTACTGTGTCTCAGGTATGTTATGTCTCGGGTACGTCATGTCGCGGGTGCTGTGTCGCAGGTACGTCATGTCTCGGGTACTGTGTCTCAGACACGTCATGTCTCGGGTACTGTGTCTCAGACACGTCATGTCTCGGGTACTCTGTCTCAGGTATGTCATGTCTCGGGTACTGTGTCGCAGGTACGTCATGTCTCGGGTACTGTGTCTCAGACACGTCATGGCTCGGGTACTCTGTCTCAGGTATGTCATGTCTCGGGTACTGTGTCGCAGGTACGTCATGTCTCAGGTACGTCATGTCTCGGGTATGTCATGTCTCGGGTACGTCATGTATCGGGTACGTCATGTCTCAGGTATGTCATGTGTCAGGTACTGTGTCTCTGGTACTGTGTCTCTGGTACTGTGTCTCTGGTACTGTGTCTCTGGTACTGTGTCTCTGGTACTGTGTCTCTGGTACTGTGTCTCTGGTACTGTGTCTCTGGTATTGTGTCTCTGGTACTGTGTCTCTGGTACTGTGTCTCTGGTACTGTGTCTCTGGTACTGTGTCTCTGGTACTGTGTCTCTGGTACTGTGTCTCTGGTACTGTGTCTCTGGTACTGTGTCTCTGGTACTGTGTCTCTGGTACTGTGTCTCTGGTACTGTGTCTCTGGTACTGTGTCTCTGGTACTGTGTCTCTGGTACTGTGTCTCTGGTACTGTGTCTCTGGTACTGTCTCTGGTACTGTGTCTCTGGTACTGTGTCTCTGATACTGTGTCTCTGGTACTGTGTCTCAGGTATGTCATGTCTCGGGTGCTGTGTCTCAGGCATGTCATGTCTCGGGTACGTCATATCTCGGGTACTGTGTTTCAGGTACGTCATGTCTCTGGTACTGTGTCTCAGGTATGTCATGTCTCGGGTGCTGTGTCTCGGTACGTCATGTCGCGGGTGCTGTGTCGCAGGTACGTCATGTCTCGGGTACTGTGTCTCAGGTACGTCATTTCTCAGACACGTCATGTCTCGGGTACTGTGTCTCAGGTACGTCATGTCTCAAGGTACGTCATGTCTCAGGTACGTCATGTCTCAGGTACGTCATGTCTCAGGTACGTCATGTCTCGGGTACGTCATGTCTCGGGTACGTCATGTCTCAGGTACGTCATGTCTCAGGTACGTCATGTCTCAGGTACGTCATGTCTCAGGTATGTCATGTCTCAGGTACGTCATGTCTCAGGTACGTCATGTATCAGGTACGCCATGTATCAGGTACGTCATGTCTCAGGCACGTCATGTCTCAGGTACGTCATGTCTCAGGTACATCATGTCTCAGGTACGTCATGTCTCAGGTACGTCATGTCTCAGGTACGTCATGTCTCAGGTACGTCATGTCTAAGGTACGTCATGTCTCAGGTACGTCATGTCTCAGGTACGTCATGTCTCAGGTACGTCATGTCTCAGGTACGTCATGTTTCGGGTACGTCATGTCTCGGGTACGTCATGTCTCGGGTACGTCATGTATCAGGTACGTCATGTATCAGGTACGTCATGTCTCAGGTCCGGTATGTCTCAACTACGCCTTGACTTAGCTACCACCGTCCTGTCTCGGCTGCGAGCGTGTGGTGGACTCGTGTGGTGGTCCCTGCTCGATCGTGTGGTGGACTCGTGTGGTGGTCCCTGCTCGAGCGTGTGGTGGACTCGTGTGGTGGTCCCTGCTCGAGCGTGTGGTGGACTCGTGTGGTGGTCCCTGCTCGATCGTGTGGTGGACTCGTGTGGTGGTCCCTGCTCGAGCGTGTGGTGGACTCGTGTGGTGGTCCCTGCTCGAGCGTGTGGTGGACTCGTGTGGTGGTCCCTGCTCGAGCGTGTGGTGGACTCGTGTGGTGGTCCCTGCTCGATCGTGTGGTGGACTCGTGTGGTGGTCCCTGCTCGAGCGTGTGGTGGACTCGTGTGGTGGTCCCTGCTCGAGCGTGTGGTGGACTCGTGTGGTGGTCCCTGCTCGATCGTGTGGTGGACTCGTGTGGTGGTCCCTGCTCGATCGTGTGGTGGACTCGTGTGGTGGTCCCTGCTCGAGCGTGTGGTGGACTCGTGTGGTGGTCCCTGCTCGATCGTGTGGTGGACTCGTGTGGTGGTCCCTGCTCGAGCGTGTGGTGGACTCGTGTGGTGGTCCCCGCTCGAGCGTGTGGTGGACTCGTGTGGTGGTCCCTGCTCGAGCGTGTGGTGGACTCGTGTGGTGGTCCCTGCTCGAGCGTGTGGTGGACTCGTGTGGTGGTCCCTGCTCGAGCGTGTGGTGGACTCGTGTGGTGGTCCCTGCTCGATCGTGTGGTGGACTCGTGTGGTGGTCCCTGCTCGAGCGTGTGGTGGACTCGTGTGGTGGTCCCTGCTCGAGCGTGTGGTGGACTCGTGTGGTGGTTCCCGCTCGAGCGTGTGGTGGACTCGTGTGGTGGTCCCCGCTCGAGCGTGTGGTGGACTCGTGTGGTGGTCCCCGCTCGAGCGTGTGGTGGACTCGTGTGGTGGTCCCGTCAGCCCAGTTCTCCCCTATACACAGTCGAGCGGCGCTGAAGCAGCTCACTCTGCCGTCGCGCATCATAGTCGGGTTTGCGTTCGCTGGAGTGACGCAGCTTACCCTGCCCGGGGCGTGCATCGCATCCGTTTCCTGCCTTCCCTCTGCGCCGTGTATGTCTGCTGTCTAGCGACCGCTTGCATCAGGCAGCAGAAGCGGCCGCGCCTGGCTCGCTGGCTGGCCGTGAAGATGTTGACAATCTCGCCTTACACAGCTGCGCGCCCTGCGTTGCAGAGCGCCAGTGAGCGCGGCCTGGGCTGCTCGCTGATGGAGCGGCTCAACACGGTGTTCGTCTCATCTGTCTGCACGTCGCCAGTGGTGATGCTGCAGCAGCAGTACCGCATGCAGCCGGCCATTTGCCACTGGCCGGCGGTGCGCTTCTACGGCGGCCGGCTGCGGACGTGTGCCCGGCCGCCGCCGCCGCCCCTGGACCGCCTGCGCTGCTACCTGCTGCTCCAGACGGCCGGCAGCGGCGAGACCAGCCACAAGGAAGGGTCAGTGGCGGTCCAGGGACGGGTACAGGACGGATACAGGGACGGGTGCAGGGACGGGTGCAGGGACGGGTGCAGGGACGGGTGCAGGGACGGGTGCAGGGACGGTTGCAGGGACGGGTACAGGGACGGGTACAGGGACGGGTACAGGGATGGGTACATGGTAGGATACAGGGTAGGGTGCATGGAGGGTACAGGGACGGATACAGGGACGGGTACAGGGACGGGTACAGGGACGGGTACAGGGACGGGTACAGGGACGGGTACAGGGACGGGGACGGGTACAGGGACGGGGACGGGTACAGAGACGGTTACAGGGACGGGTACAGGGACGGGTACAGGGACGGATACAGGGTAGGGTGCATGGAGGGTACAGGGACGGGTACAAGGACGGGTACAGGGACGGGTACAGGGACGGGTACAGGGACGGGTACAGGGACGGGTACAGGGACGGGTACAGGGACGGGTACAGGGACGGGTACAGGGACGGGTACAGGGACGGGTACAGGGACGGGTACAGGGACGGGTACAGGGACGGGTACAGGGACGGGCACAGGGACGGGTACAGGGACGGGTACAGGGACGGGTACAGGGACGGGTACAGGGACGGGTACAGGGACGGGTACAGGGACGGGTACAGGGACGGGTACAGGGACGGGTACAGGGACGGGTACAGGGACGGGTACAGGGACGGGTACAGGGACGGGTACAGGGACGGGTACAGGGACGGGTACAGGGACGGGTACAGGGACGGGTACAGGGACGGGTACAGGGACGGGTGCAGGGACGGGTACAGGGACGGGTACAGGGACGGGTACAGGGACGGGTACAGGGACGGGTACATGGATGGGTACAGGGTAGGGTGCATGGACGGGTACAGTGACGGGTACATGGTATGGTGCATGTACGGGTACAGGGTAGAGTGCATTGATGGGTACAGGGACAGGTACATGGTAGGGTGCATGCAAGGGTACAGGGTAGGGTGCATTGACGGGTACAGGGACGGGTACTGGAAGGGGTACAAGACGGGTATAGGGACGGGTACGTGAACGGGTACGTGAACGGGTACGTGGACGGGTACATGGACGGGTACGTGGACGGGTACTGGAAGGGGTGCAGTGACTGGTACAGGGACGAGTACAGGGACGGGTACAGGGACGGGTACAGGGACGGGTACATGGACGGGTACATGGACGGGTACATGGACGGGTGCAGGAATGGGTACATGGACGGGTACAGGAATGGGTACATGGACGGGTACAGGGACGGGGACATGGACGGGTACAGGGACGGGTACAGGGATGGGTACAGGGATGGGTACAGATACGGGTACAGGGGCGGGTGCAGGGACGGGTGTAGGTACGGGTGCAGGGTATGGTGACGGCCAGTGTAGCCGCTACCCTGTGCTGAGTTGCTGACTGTCGGCGACTGCTCGTGTCTCGGCAGTGGTTTCTCCAACGCCCACGAGGCGGCGCTGGTGGTGCGCCTCACCGAGACGGTGGCCCGGCTGTGTGCCGGCGAGCAGCGCGCGCCCTCCGTCGGCATCATCACGCCCTACCAGCGCCAGTGCCGACTGATCCAGAGCGAGATCAACAACAGGTGAGCTGCCCGCACTGCCGAGGCGCTAACGACATCACGCGGTAAATGATCCGGTCATATTGGCATTTGCCCAGCCATGCCGATGTGTATGTCAGGGTGCAGGTCCTAGCATTGGGAAATTTGGGTGGAAAACGACACCCTATGGATACTATCTTTCTACTCTTTTTCCCGAGTTTTACCGTGAATTTCACACTCTTTTTTTAAAATGCATTGGATAATTGGAACCCTGATACTAATTTATGGATGTAATGATAGAGACAGCCTGTGGAGGGAAAGACAGGCAAGCATTGGCATAGGTACCTAATAACTAATTCTATCGAGCGGATAATTGGATATTGATAAAGCCGAGTACATATACATATGTTTTTGGTTGAATTGTCCACTCTTTATGGCTATTTTTAGCCAGAATGTTCCACTCCGCACCCCAGCTCCAAAGCGATCCTAGGACCTTTCACGGTGTGTGCTTATATGTGCCGGTGTGTGCTGATATGTGCCGGTGTGTGTGCTGATATTTGCTGATGTGTGCCGGTGTGTGTGTGCTGATATGTGCCGGTGTGTGCTGATATGTGCCAGTGTGTGCTGATATGTGCTGACATGTGCCAGTGTGTGCTGATATGTGCCAGTGTGTGCCGATATGTGCTGATGTGTGCTGATATGTATGCTGATATGTGTCGGTGTGTGTGCTGATATGTCATTGTGTGCTGATATGTGCCAGTGTGTGTGCTGATATGTGCCGGCGTGTGCTGATGCTGATATGTGCCGCAGCCCGGCCAAGATCCTGTCGGTGGACGTGCGCACCGTGGACGGCTTCCAGGGCCAGGAGCGAGACGTGGTCATCCTCTCCTTCGTGCGCTCCAACTTGGGCGGCCAGCTGGGGTTCCTGAAGGACCTGCGGCGGCTGAACGTGGCCCTGACACGCGCCAGGAGCTGCCTCTACGTCTGCGGCGACCTCCGCACCCTGGTGGGTAGGCTGCGCCGCCGGCCGGACTGCCGCTGGTGACCGGGTCTGCCCACTGCCCAGTCCCACAGTGTCTCGGGTTGTGTCAAAATCACGGGGTTCTATCTTAGTGCGCATGCTTGTTTTCGTTTTGGAAGTAGACTACAGTGACGGGTGATTGAGTTGAGCGTGTATGATCTTGAGGTATATATTTTAACAGTTACGCCAAACGCAAAACTCATTTGTATTGTTCTAGATAGGCGGTGCTTCAAAGCTTCATTGTCTGGTCTGACCCTAGTGTCTGGTCTGGCCGTCTGTCTGACTGTGTCTCTTCTGGCCGTCTGACTGACTGTATATCTTCTGGCCGTCTGACTGACTGTGTCTCTTCTGGTCGTCTGTCTGACTGTCTGTCCTCTGGGCGGTCGGGTCTAGCCGTCTATCCGACTGTTCTGCCCGCCCGTCTGTCTGACCTGTGACTGTCTGTCTGACCTGTGACTGTCTGTCCTCTGGGCGGTCGGGTCTAGCCGTCTATCCGACTGTTCTGCCCGCCCGTCTGACTGGCCTGTCTAGTCTGTCCGGCCTGGCCGTCTATCTCACTTTGTCGGGTCTGTGTGCCGCCAGTCGAAGAACGTCGACTGGAGGAACTTAATTCAGGACGCGTACACACGCCAGATGGTAATCGAGGAGACAGCAGGACTTCAGAACAACCCACGCCAGCTGGAGCGTCACCTGCTGTGGCCGGCAGGCGGCTCAGGTTCCGGCTCCGGCCAGTAGGTGGCAGGCCGCACGCGTCGCACGACCGACCGCTCGAATCTCGTGGCTCGTGCTGTGATGCGAACATTGCGTGCCTTGGTGTGATCAGGCTCCTCGGCGTGGTTACACTACGGCCGCATTTATCGATGCGCAGAGTTTGACATTTGATGCGCGTGGTTTCTGTAGAAGTGGACCGAACGTGCCATGATTGAAGGCGGGTTGCCGTTTTCAGCGTAGTGATATTGAGGTGGTACGGCGCGCTGCAGTGGTACACACCATTGACTGTTCGTTTTCCGAACAAGTGCCCACTTGTATTAGTAACACGTGCTCTCTTGGCCGAAGGTGATGTGTCGGTCGCAACAGCGAGCTAGGCCTCTGCGATATCCTTGATTTTTTTCTAGCTCTTTATCGTCAACGAAACGATATTCCGTCTCTTTCCGTCGCGGTAAGAGACTCGCTTGGTAACCATTCGCTCAGTGGAGTCTCCTAGTCGAGCCTTATGTCCAATTGGGGCTGTGCGGAGTGATTCGCCGTGATGCAGGGCTGTCTCAGACCAGAATTGGCCGTTGTCGGCTGAAAGGCATACTCTCCCCGCATCTCGGATGGGCGCGAGTGATATTCGCCGGTAGTGGTGGAGACCTCGCTGTGATGAGGTGTGCAGGGGCAGACCAGTGCCTTGTGCCAGACCGCAGAGGCACGGGAGTGGGACTGGGTGAGGTGAGTGCATTTTGTCATCCGTGGCCGAAATACAGACTGCCCTCGTGTTTTTCAGTTCACAGTATTTTATTAACAGGAAATACAATCAAAATGAAATTACAGTAGCGGATTGGCGCAAAAGCAATGGCTTAAATTAAAGCGCCTCTCCTGAGGAGTATAACTAAAATAATAAACTGACATAAGTCCACATAAACAATCTTACAGAAATGACATACACTAGAAATAAGAGAATAACTAAAGCATTGGATCAGACAGCGCCAGCCCCGCCAAAGACTCTCCGAGCAACCGTTTGGTACACTTATATGTGATTGCAGTTACTCTTGCAGTGTTGGTACAGGAGTAGGACCTACTGTACCAGCACTGCAAGGGTGAACTGCAGAGTCGAGAGTCTGGGGAGGTGGGAAGGCTATGAAGCTGGACACCGCGGAGTGCCGACTGCCGGCAGTCATATCACCACCAATCATCCATTATTATCGGGCACATGCACCAGGCGAGAGCTTGACCAGATATAGGCCATAGGAGAACTGTGCCATGTAGTATACATCCTTACGCACTTATTGCTTTGTGCCGTCTGTCTGGCTGCAATTATTTGCAGTCATGTCTCGAAGCAAAGCTAGAAACAATACGAAATACGTCAAACATTAGAGACCTAACAAAGAAACCACTTGCATCAGCCTCGCATCACAGACAGCGGGTGTCAATGGCCGCAGCAATCGAAGCAGCAGATAACGAAACAATCTCAACTCCGTCAGGGGCCTCGCTCGATATCGCCCGTCCCGGGTTATCATAGGCGCCGGATCACTGTGCTTTGGTCACTGTCTGCCGATGGTCACCGCGCGGCGGCCAGTCAGCGCGGGCCAGATACCGGGCCGTCACCGTGTCCGCAGCAGCGGAGGCGGCAGTGTGTTGTGGAGTGTTGGACAGTGCTGGTGATGACGGCTCGCCTGCTGGTGCGACTGACTGTGGTGGCGGCGGCGGTGGTCGTCGCGCGGTCGCAGCGGCTACCGCCGCTGCCCGGCTGTCCGCCGGCCCGCCTGCCCGTCCAGCTGCCTAGCTCGACGCTCTCTCGTCTGGTGGAACACACGTGCGTTGCCCCGCCGCAGCTGGAGCTTCAGTTGGAGCCGTGGCTGGAGGGCGGAGACGGCGCCGGGGCAGGACGCCCTCTGTTGCCGCGCACACTACAGGTAGAGGACGCGGACGAACTGGAGACGCGGAGCGGCCGGGCAGAGCGCCTCGCGTACAAGCTGGATGTCTCAAACGCCTGGTCGGATATGGGTGACGGCGGAACGCGTGGTGCCTTCGACTGGCGCGGCTGGCTGGCGCCGACCCAGGAGGCTGTGCCTGGAGAGCTGTGCCGGAACCACAGCCGAGCGTACGTACAGGAGCTGCTGCAGGCCGCTCCCGCGCCCTGGGCCGCACGCATGGCAGACGCGTCCGGAAAACTGCCTGACGGTCTGCTGTACGGCAACGTGAACCTGCTCGGCTCCTGGGACGGCTGTCGGTCGGTGCGCGTGCGGCTCAACGACTCCGAGTACCCGGAGGTGGAAGAACTGCGCTTCTCCGGCCAGCTGTGCTCGGCGGTGATCACGGCGACGGAGAACAGCTCTGTGGGCCGGCTGGCGCTGGTGCCGGCGCTGCCGCTGCTGGCCAGGGCCGGCCTGTCGCCGCAGGCGGTGCGCTACGCCTACTGCGTGCCTTCCTCGTGCGACACGAAGGACGTGCGCGTATCGCTGTCGGAGGCGCTGGACGGCAGCGGGCTGGCGGCGGTCGTCAGCGACTGTCACGCAGAGGGCGAGCGGGCGCAGCTGGATGCCGGAGACTGGGCGCTGGTGGTGTTCTTCGCTCTGACCGTCGCTGCGCTGCTGGTCTGTACCGCCCTGGACGTGGCAGCCGCGCGCGGACTCCAGCTCCGGCTTCGGCCGCGGCGGCTCAACCCGCTGCCGGTGTACCGCGGCACGGTGCCAGAGACACGCGGCACAGGCCCCGCCGTGCTGGTACGGGCGTTCTCTCTGTACCGCAGCGTGCCGCGTCTGCTGAGCACGGCCACGGAGCCGCGCACCATCGGTTGTCTGCACGGCCTGCGCTGCCTCACCATGGCCTGGATCGTACTCGGCCACATCTACGTCGTCGGCATGTTCCTGCTGCCGATCAGCAACCTGGGTCGGATGCCGGAGTTGATCCAGCCGCTGCCGTTCCAGATCATCATGAACGCCATGCCGGCCGTCGACACGTTCCTGGTCATCAGTGGCGCGCTGATGTCGGCCGGGCTGGCGCGGGAGGAGCGCGCTGGACGCCGGGTCGGGCCTCGCCGGCTACTGGCGCTCTACCTGCACCGCTACCTGCGCCTGACGCCGCTCTACGCCGTCGTCGTCTGGTTCACGGCCACCCTGCTGCGTCACATCGGCAGCGGCACGTTCAGCGGCGTCAACTTCGCCATGTTTGGCGTCACCGGCTGCCGCAGCTCGTGGTGGCACAACCTGCTCTACATCAACAACTTCTACCCCAACGACGAGACGGTGTGCATCGACCAGTCGTGGTATCTGGGGCTCGACATGCAGCTGTTCCTGGTGGCGCCGCTGCTGGTGCTGCCGGTGTTGCGCTGGCCGCGTGCCGGCGCCTTCTGGCTGGCCGCCGTCGCCGCCGCCTCCGTCATCACCCCCGGCGTGATCACCTGCATCTGGGACCTGCCGCCGACGCTGCTCAACCTCAACACGCACGCCACCGATCCGCAGATGAGGGCCGACTTCACGCTGCTCGTGTACAACGCGCCGTGGTCGCGCGCCGCGCCCTACGTGGTCGGCCTGACGCTGGGGCTGCTGCTGGGCGGCGCGGTGCCGGCGCCGCGTCCTTCCCGGCTGGTCTGCGGCCTGCTCTGGACGCTGTCCACGGCCGTGGCGCTGCTGGTGCTGCTCGGTATGTGGCGCTACAACAGCGAGCCGGACGCCCTGTGGACGCCGGCGGTGGCCGTGTCGTACGCGGCGCTCCACCGGCCCGCCTGGGCGCTCTGCATAGCCTGGGTGATCTGGGCGTGCGCCAGCGGCCACGGCCGGCCGGTGGACGCGCTGCTGTCGCACGCCGTGTGGCGGCCGCTCTCCCGACTGACGTACGCCACCTACCTGACGTCCATCCAGCTGATGGTGTGGTACGCCAGCCAGGCGCGCGCGCCCGTGGCTGCCGGGCACGTGTGGTTCGTCTACTGGTTCCTGGCCGATCTGCTCATCAACGTGGCCGTGGCGGTGGTGTTCTCGCTGGCGTTCGAGTGGCCGGCCGCCGCGCTGGAGAAGGCAGTGAGGGAAATGGGCGGTTCCGCCGCCCGTGCCCCAGACAGCGGCAGCCGCTCGAAAGACGGCGACGTGCGCATACTGAGTATGTCCAAACGAGACTTCCAGTGACGACTCGACGGCGCCACGGACACGGTGCGTGTTAAAAGCTGTGTATGTAAAATGTGGAACAATGTTGTGTTGACGAGTTGATCGAGTGAACCAATGTGACTCCGATTTTGGGTGGGGAAGGCAATACGCCCAACTATTACTCGGTGTGGGTATCCTAAAACATAATAAAACATATTATTAAATCAAACATTATCAAGTCTCCGAATCACATCAGAAGAAGATTGCACACACTCGCTTTCTCCGGTCGTGAAATGACAGCGCTCAGTGCACGAAATATGACCTCTACTCCGGACCACAACTGCCATCTCCAAACACACAGCCCTGACGATGACGTCCATGTAGGCTGTCGTGACAATCTCCCGGAGAACGGCGTCTTTGTCCGGGTAGTCGGTCTTGAAGATGTATCGGTCGAGCACCTCCACCACAGAGGGCGCTCTGGTTCACCAGCGGCTCTTCCGCGATCGAGCCCGAACACACAGCCGACTTGGCGTCCTCTTCATCCTCGTCCTCCTCATCAGGGGCGTCCTCCTGGCTGACCGGCTCGTCGGCACCGGCGTCGGCGGACGCCTCACCGCCCGGCCCCTGCTGAGGCACGTACTCCACCGTTTCCGGCCGTCAAAGAGTGGTGCCGCCCACCGCACGCACGCCTCCGCCACGGCGGCTGCGTGGTCCAGCGCCTGTGGCGGCCTCGGTACCCGTCATTGGCTGATCGCCGGCTGTCAGCTTGTCCACTGGGTCGATTAACATTTAGGGTATTATCAGGTATCCTAAATGTTTAAAATAAAACTACAGCTACTATTGCACTTGTTGGTTATTGACAAGCATGAACTTGTCAATAACCCGCTGAAACATGTTTTTTTTCTTCATCAAATCGGGGGTAGTTACCCAATTTGAGGTAATGGAGCTTTCGAGTGGGTGTAATGGCGACTAGACATAAAGACAAAGACATAAATTTGCAGTACAACAAAGAGCTTCGTGGGCCCGTCCTGGGTTGTACGGCACACATGGACGTGAACATCACACATGTAACAACGGGCTTGAACGGCCACATACATTGCCTCGCAGGGCACCATATCATGTAATACACACTAACCAATTTCAGAATTTAACATCCAGTACATATACATCGTTAACACTACATCATCCTGCACACACGAACCTCAGAATTTAGCAATCTACATTCACAAGACATTCAATCCATACAAAGGCTGTAAATTTCACTGCGCTTTGAATGATATACATGGTGTCTGTGTTAGGTCAACTTCAAAATTTGACTTCAGGTCACGTGACCTTGATCTGAGGTGAAGACCCAAGTAGGTCATGTTTCATATAGGGAGACGTGTCTCGACGAGAACAACCCATTACTGTCGGTTTTACTTCTCTATCTTCATTATGCCGCGAGTTATTGACAACAAAGTGATGGTAACCTCAGATGACCTCAAATGACCCCATAGGGGTCACTGAACAAAACTTATACTTGGATCATCAAGAATATCCTATAATAACATGATCCAGAAGTAATTGGACTAATATCATGCATATCCTTGAAATAGGAAGCATTTAAATATGTCCATATTGACTTATTATGGGGAGGTCCCGAAATTGACCTGACCTTAGGTCACCGATATCAAAATTCCGAGATAACCGAATTGTAAGTACTTATGCCCTCATGATACCCTGTAAGTTTCAAACTGATCGGTGAAAAACTCTGGCCTTGGCACAACTGCAAACGCTTTTGGAGGTGGGGTCACTTGAGTCTGGTGACCTGACCTGAGATGACCCGAGGTTCATTTTTTTTTAAAGTGTGCGCAATTGATGTCCTAACAGGCATGCCAGAACTGGGAGGCGCTGCGCGCAGCCGTTTTTTTCGCTATCTGCGAAAAACCTGAGGGGGGGGGGGGGGGGGGGGGCGGAAATCACCCCCCCCCCCCCCTGCAGTGCGCGGGTTAAAGGAAATAGTTCACTTTCAACATTAGTTTTAAACTCAGATAGCAGTTTTGTAGCCCGTGTTGGGAAACCCCTATCTGCAAGTTTTCTTGACTGAAAAGACTCTCCAGCCGAATATATTTGAGTTTTTGGTGAAGGAATGCGGTGCTGGCGAAAGAATGTTGTACTGGTTTTAGCCCGGGCAGAGGCTATATCATCAGCCAATCAGCTTGCAGCTGGTGCTAGCAAGCGATCGCCGGCCGCCGGTTGGCACATCTCCAATGCGAGTCTATCTTTACGTGACTACTTTCGAATCTGATTGGCTGAACCATTTTTTACATTCGCGTGACGTCAGGACTCTGACTCAGAGAGTATGCATATAGTTTTGATAAACAATACAAATTGACGGCCTTCTGTCCTGAATCGGCGCAATATAAGGCCATTTTTGACAATATAAAAATAAATTGTATTACAAAATATAATCAAATCATGTTGGGTAAAAAATTTCCAAGGTGAACTATTTCCTTTAATTATGTGGGCCCCCTTGGCTGCGAGGGTCCCTCTGATCCCATTTGCCCCCCCCCCCCTGCAGGAGAATTCCTCCTACGCCCCTGGTATTACTACGGAATGATGTTCAGTTTTGTGATACAGTTTACGTGTATTCGTGTTGAAGGAATAATTTTGGATTGCGGCTGTTTCACGGAATACACAATGCATGTCTAATCTAATTTCATTCAGGGTAACGAGCAGTGGTGGAACTTTATGAAATCGGTTGGGGGGGGGGGGCAACGGCCGAATGCTCAAGTTGAAACTAAACGTCCAATACTATATATATGCATATGTAGTGTATAATTATTATATAATATACGTATTATAAAACTATTACAATTATTACAATTGTGGAACTATTTTGTCCGTTTCATACAGGGAAAAATGCCATTTTTTTATTCTCCAATTTCCTTGTTTCAGACCATAAAATTGAAAAATTACTTCACTGAAGTTGATAGGTAAACACTGACTGGTCATAGCATTTTTGAAGGACAGCAACACAATTTTGAAGCCGTTAAATGTTAAATTATCGCCATCGGTGGCCAATTAAAGGGTCATTGCCACCTCGCAGGCCAATATGGAGTTATTGGTGTGTATCGGCCGATTAAGCGTGTCCGATTTCACCTGCAAAATTTGGTTCCCGAAACTCCCCCCATTAGATAAAAAAATACATTTGCACCAGTCATGCTTGCCAAGCATTCGTAAAGTTGGAGTCGCCACATCTCTATTTAGAATCACCTCTTTACAGACTGTTATTTTCTTTTGAATGTTGC
This sequence comes from Chirona hameri, assembly GCA_036785665.1. Lineage (NCBI taxonomy): Eukaryota > Metazoa > Arthropoda > Thecostraca > Balanomorpha > Balanidae > Chirona > Chirona hameri. Next base: position 64,079 of record JAXIVJ010005587.1, read on the forward strand.
AAACACAACATCACCATTCCGTCAGTGCACTTTAAAATTAAAAAGTGTATGCGGTTAATTATATTCTCAACAACCTTAGCCTCTTCAATAATAAAACAGCAAGAATTGCTATGGGTCGACTTTGGGACCGTAGGAGTTATGTGACCTATACCTTATAACACATATATACTTTTCAATGTCAAGTCTCGGCGAATTCGTACGGGCTTGGGGGGGGGGGGGCGCCAATACCACAGCCAAACTGGATGAGAGCGGCCATCATGAATCTAGTACTGAGCACAGCTGAAACCAACGTTTTGGAGTCAGAAATAAATACAAAATGCTTTGCCGATACGCTGCTTTAGGTGCTGCAGGAGCAAGTTTGAGCTTGAGCATACATGATTGTTGATCCCCACCATTCATTTAAGTTGCTTTTTAGAAATCCTCCGGAGGTGGCAATATCCCTTTAAGAATGCATCTGAAAAACACGTTCCTCATACATAATTGTCACATGCCAGACGGAGTCGGCAAAATTTAACTTACTCCGACTCCGGCAAAAAATATCGACTTCAATAGACTCAGATTACGACTCCGAGTCTGCAAGACTGCTTCCGACCGACATGGCTCTCTCAGCCCGTTTAAGGGCTCTCCAGAATGGCCGAGAGCTTTCTCAGACTTGCACAGGGCCCTCTTAGGTCTGACAATGGCCCTCTTAGACAAGCGTAAGGCCCTCTCAGAACAGACGGTGGTCATCTCTGGTCGACCGATGATCCTGTCAAAGAAGCGGAGGGTCCTCTCTTAGGAACTTAGGGCTCTCTTAGACCGGAAAAGCGCCCCCTCCCCCTTGGACGATTAAGGGTCCTTTCAAACTGGTAAACATACCTTTCAGACAGGCATAGGGCCCTCTCAGGCATGACAAAGGTCATTTCAGAACGACAAGGAGCCTAAGGCCTGGAAAATACTGTATAAAACCAACTGATGCCCCTCTCAGACCGCTGGGTTCTTTCCGGCCTAGACACTAAGACCAGTCTGGGGCCCGCTCAGGCCTGGCAAGAGCCACTCGAGCCGACCGATGGCCCCCTCAGACCGACTGAGTTCTCATTCAGGCCGACCAAGGGCCCCCTCAAGCCGACCAAGGGACCCTCAAGTCGACCGAGAGTCCCCTAAGGCCGACAGAAGAGTCCCACAGACACACTAGGGACCCCTTTAGGCCGACCGAGGGTCAATCAGGCCGACTAAGGGCCCCTCAGGCCAACCGAAGGCCTCCTCAAGCTGACCGAAGGCCCCTCAGGCCGTAAAAGCACCTCCTGAAACTGACCGAAGGCACCTCAGGCGGAAAAAAGTTTTTCTTGCAAGTCGACTAAGACGACCGAGGGCCCTTCAAGCCGACCGAGAGCCGCCTGAGGCCGCCAGAGGACCCCCTCAGGCAGACCAATGGCCCATTCAGGCCGCCTGAGAGCCCTCAGGCCGACCAAGGAACCCTCATACTGAAAACAAACTTCAAGCTGGCTGAGGTCCCTTCAGACCGAACGAGAGCCACTCAGGCCGACCGAGGATTCCTCACACCAACTGAAGGCCTCCTCAAGCTGACCGAGGGTCTCTCACGCCGACCGAGGTCCCCTCGGGCATGCCGAGGGCCCACTCAGGCATACCGAGGGCCACTTAGGCTAAGCGAGAGCCACTCAGGCCAACCGAGGGCCCCTTTAAGCCCACTCAGGGCCCCTCACGCCAACCGAGGTCTCCTCAGGTATACCGAGGGCCACTCAGGCCGTCTGATGTACCCTCAAGCCGACAAAGGGTCCTTCAGGCCGACAAAGAGCCCCTTAGACCGAATAAAAGCTCCTCAGACCGACCAAGGGCCCCTCAAGCCGGCTGAGGTTCCCTCAAGCCGATCGAGGGCCCCTCAGGCCATCCGAGCTCCCACCCAGGCCGACCGAGGACCACTCCAGGCCGACAGAGTCCCCCCCACCCCTCCGCAGGCCGAAGCAGAGCTCGTCAGTCCGACTGGACACACCTCAGGCCAACCAAGGGCCCCTCAAGCCGGCCGAGGTTCCCTCAAGACGGCCGAGGTTCCAAACAATTCAAACAAACAACAGTTCAAACAATGGCTCCTTAGGCCGACTGAGACCCCCTCGGGTGGACGAAGGACTCCCTCAAGTCGACGGAGTGCCCCCTCAGATCGACCGAGCTCCCCTCCAGGCCCAACGACGCTCGCTCATGCTGACCGAGGGTTCGTTTGGTCAACCAAGGACCCACTCAGGCCGACCTCGGTTAACCTCCTGGAAGAGCCATGGACCCCTAGCCCCCCTGGCCACGATGACCCCCATACCCGATGCCCTTGCCCCTTTGATGGCACGATCCCCTCGATGTTCCTCCGGATCAAACTATTATTTTAGCATGGATGTTGGATATTTAGGATATTGCGATAACAGAGAGCCAAAAAGGCTGCATAAAATATCAGCCTTATTTCAGGTAACCAATATATTTATAACAAATTCCATTGTACACCATTTAAATAGAGCACTCCGATCGCTAATTCGTCATGCTCCATGCCTCCGCTATTCGCTAATCTGAACGCTTGAACCTTGTATCTACGGACTTGTTAGCAGAAGAGAATCCATGCTACCAACTTACCCATTATATCATAATCGAAAAGTAGTCGCAGATGGAATAGCAATGCTCGTATATTTCTAAGATGGAATACTCCTCAGATGGAATCACATCTTGATATGATGAATTACGCAAAATTAAAAACAGAACAATCTATACGGGTAGTCCTTTAAAATTTTAGAGGGGCACAAATTTGGGAAAACATTGGGGGGGGCGGAGCACCATTGGGGGGGGGGGGGGGGGGGGGGCTCAGCTCAGCATTGGGGGGGGGGGGGGGCTCGGGCCCTCCCAAAGAGATATAAAGTTCCGCCCCTGGTAACGAGTCATTCCGCGGTGGCCAAAATGGAGTAACAAAACCCTTGACGCTGAGAAGTGCAGTTCTCAGCGTTGAAAACCACTGCTCTGCACTATGTAAAACAAGTTAAATTCAGTTTTACACCGAGTAAAACCATGCAATGACATAAGTCAAATACATATATTTTTGTGTTCGATTCGCCCCGTCCTACACACTTGTGATCCGCCTACCTACGTCCGGTAGTCGGAGCTGGCCCCGCCGTGTCGGAGTCGGAGCTGGCCCCGCCGTGTCGTGTGACCGTGTCGGAGCTGGTCCCGCCGTGTCGGAGTCGGAGCTGGTCCCGCCGTGTCGGAGTCGGAGCTGGTCCCGCCGTGTCGGAGTCGGAGCTGGCCCCGCCGTGTCGGAGTCGGAGCTGGCCCCGCCGTGTCGGAGTCGGAGCTGGCCCCGCCGTGTCGGAGTCGGAGCTGGCCCCGCCGTGTCGTGTGACCGTGTCGGAGCTGGCCCCGCCGTGTCGTGTGACCGTGTCGGAGCTGGCCCCGCCGTGTCGTGTGACCGTGTCGGAGCTGGCCCCGCCGTGTCGTGTGACCGTGTCGGAGCTGGCCCCGCCGTGTCGTGTGACCGTGTCGGAGCTGGCCCCGCCGTGTCGTGTGACCGTGTCGGAGCTGGCCCCGCCGTGTCGTGTGACCGTGTCGGAGCTGGCCCCGCCGTGTCGTGTGACCGTGTCGGAGCTGGCCCCGCCGTGTCGTGTGACCGTGTCGGAGCTGGCCCCGCCGTGTCGGAGTCGGAGCTGGCCCCGCCGTGTCGTGTGACCATGTCGGAGCTGGCCCCGCCGTGTCGTGTGACCATGTCGGAGCTGGCCCCGCCGTGTCGTGTGACCGTGTCGGAGCTGTGTGACCATGTCGGAGCTGGCCCCGCCGTGTCGTGTGACCGTGTCGGAGCTGGCCCCGCCGTGTCGTGTGACCGTGTCGGAGCTGTGTGACCGTGTCGGAGCTGGCCCCGCCGGACCTTGTCCCGACACACCGTCGCCGCCGCTGCAGTGTAGCCACGCCTGGAAACGGGCCAGTTTCCTCTGTTAAAGTACCTTGAGTTTCCCCACTGAGTGCAATAAAGGCGATGTGTCACGCCCGAAGGCCGGTCCCCGTGGTAGAGCTGCCGGCGGCGCGCGAGTGAAAAATGGACGAAAACCTGCTGAACAGTGGCGGAAACGTATATAAACATTCATGTTAGGGAAAACAACACATATTAGGCGTCTGCAGGGGCGTCGCCACCACCACCGGGCCTGGGGGACCCGGCCCCCAGGATCGCTCCATCCGAAGTCCCCCCTCCCCCCAGTGTCGCAGGATTTTAACATTAACCCTATAGGGCTGCCCCGTCCCACACCCCTGGCTGCCCCCCCCCCCCACTAAAATGTATGTGGCGATGCCTCTGAGCATCCGTCTATCGAATGCCTTGAGAACTACATTTATAAGAACTTTTGCTCGATAAATACAATTTGTGGAATGTTTCGCGTGAGATAGATTCAAACATCCTCGCAATATTCTGTACGTTTTTTGTTTTCTCATTTGTTCCATGACTCCGTCGTCACGTGACCACGGGTAGGCGTGAACTGCTGGCTGGCCTGCAATATGCAGTGCACGAGAGCTGGTAATGGGACCGGTGCGGCGCGGCGGAGAGAGGCGGATATCAGACTGCAGACCGCGGTCAGGGCAGATCCGGGCTCGAACCTCGTAGTTTCGTAGTGTATTTTAACTAATTTAAAGGAAATAGTTCACCTTCAACATTAGTTTTAAACTGAGATAGCAGTTTTGTAGCCCGTGTTGGGAAACCCCTATCTGCAAGTCTTCTTGACTGAAAAGACTTTCCAGCCGAATATATTTGATTTTTTTGGCAAAGGAATGCGGTGCTGGGTAAATAATGTTGTACTGGTTATCGCCCGGGCAGAGGCTATACCATCAGCCAATCAGCTTGCACCTGGTGCTAGCGAGCGAATGCCGGCCGCCGGTTGGCACATCTCCAATGCGAGTCTATCTTTACGAGACTACTTTCGAATCTGATTGGCTGAACCATTTTGTACATTCGTGTGACGTCAGGACTCTGACTCAGAGAGTATGCAAATAGTTTTGATAAACAATTAAAATATACGGCCTTCTGTCCTGAATCGGCGCGATATAAGGCCATTTTTGACAATATAAAAAGAAATTGTATTAACAAATATAATCAAATCGTGTTGGGTAAAAAAAATTGAAGGTGAACTATTTCCTTTAACCTCATTTGTATTTGTATTTACTCTAACTTAATTTGCCCCAATGGCGCTTTGCCCCGGTAACCAAATGCCGTATTACCCCGCAGCAGCGATATTGCTACGGTCTAGACCTGTTCTGAGCATCGCTGATAGAGACGCTCAGGATTGTGTGTAAACCAAATAACAATAATCCGCCTGACGACTGATATAGACAGAAACTTGCGGAATGCGGATCGATAAGGAATTTATTCTTGCCACTTCCAATGTTCAAAATGGTTAAATTTTACATTAAAATGATGACAAATTGTATTTGGTGCATAGCGTTGTCACCGCACGTGATGATGGATGTGAGAGACCGACTTCAGTTCATTTTTGCGCCCTCTGAGATGACGCTATCGTCTTCGCTCAAAGGTCATCGCAACTCCGAGATACTAACATCGGGTAAATTACCCCCGGGGTGCGCTTTGCCCCGGTTTCTCTAAATCCTCTCTAGCTCCTCCTCCCCTCCCTGAACCGAGCTGTCTGAGGTGTCAAGCTGAATATTTGAAAATGTCATGTCATGACGGTTCTTGTTATTCCGTTTGAATTGCGATGGAACAAAATAATTTCGGATAATGGTTTGTTGATTGGGAATTGAGGATTAGAACCAGTGCTTAAAATTAACAGCACATTATTGAATAGTGAATACATTATAGCACATTAAATATTACTTCACAATCAAATCATGAGCAACCGCCAACCAACGGTCAAGAACGGCAGCCAAGTACTAAAGTCGCTCACCGTTGATTCCAACATCGACGGGCACACATTTCGCTTTCGCCGTCGATTGGCACCGCCTGCGGCTGAGTCAATGCCCCAGCAAAACCAGCCGGCTGCGCTCGTTTATTGCTCGGTAGTTCATTGTGGCCGCCGCAGATGAGATCAGGGACAGGGAACGCAGTCATCTAGTGATTGCCTACTGATGTGTTTAATAACGTTATTTTGTGCATGGATACCTTAAAGGAAATAGTTCACCTTCGGGAAATTTTCAGAACACGATTTTATTATATTTTGTAATACAGTTTCTTTTTTATTTTCAAAAATGGTCCTACATCGCGCCAATTCAGGACAGAAGGTCGTAAACGATTAATTTGATGGTGTGCGTTATTGGTCTGCGCATGCTCCCTGGCTGTGCTGGCACTTTCTGACGGTACGGTACATCATATATGCGCCGCATTCCTTCGTCAAAAAGTCAAATATCTTCGGCTGGAGAGTCTTTTCAGCCAAGAAAAGTTGCAGATAAGGATTTATCAACACGGGGCTACGAAACTGCTATTTCAGTTCAAAACCCCATGTTGAAGGTGAACTATTTCCTTTAAAGGAAATAGTTCACCTTCATCATGGGATTTTCAACTGAAATAGCAGTTTTGTAGCCCGTGTTGAGAAATCCTTATCTGCAACTTTTCTTGGCTGAAAAGACTCTCCAGCCGAAGATATTTGACTTTTTGGCGAAGGAAAGCGGCGCATATATGATATACCGTACCGTCTGAGAGTGCCAGCACTACCAGGGCGCATGCGCAGACCAATAACGCACACCATAACATTAATAATTTACGACCTTCTGTCCTGAATTGGCGCGATGTAGGACCATTTTTGAAAAGAAAAAAAGAAACTGTATTAAAAATATAATAAAATCGTGTTCTGAAAAATTTCCGTAAGGTGAACCTTAACCTTTAACGGTACTTCCTTTAACGGTACTGTCAATTTAGTTTTTTGACTTGACTTGTGACGTCATCAATGACCCCGATATCAACAAAACTGAGTATCCTTCGGCAAATATTCGGCTATCAAGACGTCGTTTGAATTATTTTATCATTCCAAATCGCTCGGAGATCCGAGGGAATTAAAAGGCACTACCAGTACGTCGCGTTATGAAAATATCCCAGTGACTACCTGCCGCATTAATGATTATTTCCTGTCGGTTTTTGATGCGAGAGCCTGCTTTGATACAATTATTGTCTTCAATCGTTAAACTACAATACACTCAGGATGTTCTTCCTATCGCCAACACACGTCTATGAAGGTAACGGATAGTGCAGGGCTGATCGGCTGCTCTGAACACAGCTCTGAGCTTGGGCCTAGTCTCTCCTCGAACAGCAGCTCTTCGAAGCTTCTCCTCCGACAGCGTCCCTCCACCGAGAGGCACGGCCGGTGATTAGTCTTGTTTTCAGCCGTTGCCCACAGACAGCGGAACGATAGATGGCGCCCGTCATCACAAGGCGATAAATTGAGTCCCTCCACCAGGGCAACATTTCAATTCAAATAAAATGTGAAGGCATCGGAGCGAACGGAGCTGTTTGAAACCAGCGTGATCTCAGAACTATGCGTGTCAAAGGTTGTAATTCGTGCTTGGTTATCAGCCGGTTACATATAAATTATGAGTTACCTAAAATTAGTTACTTTGCTGTCCCTGCTGAGGGTTGCTGAGGGTCGGGAGGGTTCAACCTCGCAATGCCATTTTTAAATTGGGAATGATAGTGGACAGTATTTTTTTTGTGTGTGTAACCTGCTCACATGCAACAGTAATTTTTTGTTTGCTAAAAATGCTGACAAATAAAAAGCTGCACCCGGGCTTCAAAATACTGTTTTCAATAACGTCGTACTGTACTCTTCCGCGTACTGGTAGCTTCGTCACGCGTGTACTGGATGCAGCACAAATACCCTCGCCTGCGTCACATCTTCGAAGTTTTCCGTATGCTGGCAGGTAGTTTCAAACGGCGCCTTTTCATAGGAGCTCGCATTACCTCGTGTCCTGCATCACCAGAGAGTTGCCGCTACATTCACAACTAGGGCTATTCGCTCCGAAAAACTACACACAACGTGAAACACAGCCTTTGATTTATTAAACAGCGGTCGCGCCAAAGCACTCTCTGACTTCGTCTGGGCATTTGGTTTGGTCGGCGGTGGCCGTGGCTGGTCGATATTAGGTCCTCCGGCCCAATTAGGCCGGATGAGATTACCGTGTAGCCTGTAGGTACTGGTGGCCGCCTGCAGCTGAGCTGCACGCCCCTGCTGAGGGGTCGGAAGGGTCGGACTGTGTCCCTGCTGAGGGTCGGGAGGGTCGGACTGTGTCCCTGCTGAGGGTCGGGAGTGGTCGGGCTGTGTCCCTGCTGAGGGTCGGGAGGGTCGGGCTGTGTCCCTGCTGAGGGTCGGGAGGGTCGGACTGTGTCCCTGCTGAGGGTCGGACTGTGTCCCTGCTGAGGTCGGGAGGGTCGGATTGTTTCCCTGCCGAGGGTCGGACTGTGTCCCTGCTGAGGGACACAGTCCGACCCTCGGCAGGGAAACCTGTTGTCCCTGCTGAGGGACATTATAGAATTTACGTCAGACCACATTTCGACCTATTGTGACGTTGTGTATGACGGACACATTACCATAAAGGGCTCCACTAGACTAGAGACGTTACAAAATCGAGCCGCGAGACTGGTGACAGGGACACACTCTTTCGAACACCCACTGAGAAATTACGATCGGAATTAGGCTGGGGAGGCACTGACTAATAAGACGACATATGCACAGGCTCATATTGTGCCATAAGCTTAATGACTGCAAACAACACACACCACACTATGTCATGTCCATTATGCCGAACACACGAGCACAGGACACAACCATCACTCTTAGGAACGCA
>JAXIVJ010005588.1:0-72864 GCA_036785665.1 Chirona hameri
GCCGTGGTGGGCGCAGTCATAATGAGCGGTAATGTGCTGTACTCTGAACCACCTGGTGCAATGTTTTCTTGGTTTAAAAATGGTAATTTGATAAGTCTGATGCGTTTTTTAATTCGGGGGGGGGGGGGGGGGGGGGGGGGGTAGTACAAAAATTTTCCTCTCAGGAGAGTGTGTGCTGCAATATTTGTCAGCCAGGGGCGTCGCCGACAGGAGGGTCGGGGGAGGTCTGGGCAAACTCCCCCCACTTTTAGAAGGCGGGGAGGGGGGGTCTACCCCACCTTTTGCGGGAAAAACTAACAATTTATCGTAAAAATTGCCTTTGCAGTGTAGTAAAAATCCAGCTATCTAGTGTAAAAAACTGGAAAATTTCGCGCCGCTTCGCGGCATGACATAAGTTTCGCAATTGCTTATACAAATTTGGAAAATGGGAAAAATAATTTCATTAAGTGTCTGGCAGAGGCTCTCCTTGGCGGGAATTGTTGGCCCCAGTGCCCATTCCCTTCATAAAATATTAATTTTTAAGTTTCAAGCAGGCTACATGTTTAGCTAGTTTGCCGAGTTCCTAAAAAGGCGACGCGAACGCAAATACGAGGAGATCGGCACCCGGAAGCTGCTCCAGCGATGCACAATTTGCTGGACCGAAGAGCTAGATTGTATTCGGGAACATCCACAGTAAACCCATGGCTTTTCAGAGCCCGTCGTTATGCGTGCGTATAGGCGGATAGAGAACAATGGCATGTCTGTGGCGCGCTGCTGCCAGCTGGGCGCTGCGCTGCTCAACATACAGGTTGAAACAGAAAAGAAATGTCAAGGAACAGCGTAAAATTCACAGATTACAGCACAACGTATAGAAGGGCGATGATAGTATGAGTTTCGTTTCGTTGTATCTTCGATACTGCATTTTCTCTCTCATTAGCAAAGGCAATACTTCAGCTGTCAGCATCGGTAAACATTACATGATATCACAGGTGGTTTGAAATTAATTTTCACCATTTCTACGGCACTTGTTTTTCGGTATCTCATTGTACAGAAGTTCTTTCAGAAGTCTCGAGGTTCTTGGCGCGCGAAACGAAAATTCAAGCCAGAAAATTATGACTTGCTTGCTTGAAAATTCGATCCAAAGAGATAAAAAATGCTGAAAATAATGAAAATATAGCACCGTATTTCTTCTTATCCAAATAAAGTGCACCAATAAAGATATCATATTTAAGTTCTTCACTATATTAGCTCACTGCCAGTATATAAATAAGCTGCAAATATCGTCCAGCTGTGCCAAAATTTACCATTTTGGCCGAGCCTTAAAAATACGTCTGTCTTATCCTACCATATACGTCTGGATCGGGAGCTCTCAGGACAATGCCTACAAAATGAAGTGTCCGAAATCCGTAGAGTTTTTCATATCCAGGGGTATCGCTCTAGCTAATAGTGGAAACAGGCCAGGACCATCTCAAGCCATCTCACCTCACGGTCTGGTTCCAATATTAACATTTCAATTTTCAGGACGTAAAATAAAATTTTCACGCCGCTTCGCGGCGTCAAATCGGTAGTCATCGTCATCGTCATCGGCTCGTCGTACCGCTGAATTGAATGAATAGCATTTTTAGCTTATTATCCGAGCTACAAGGCCCACCGCCTATATTTCTGGGTTTTATCAGGCAAAACCGTACAAATTTTGCGCCGCTTCGCGGCGCTAACTAACAAGTACATACCTACCTACTAAAACATAGAAATCTACATAAAAATGCTGCAAAGGCTTAAATACACGTATCAAAATGGGGGTACATTTTTCGTCATTTCAGCCACCCCCACACTCAAAAGCCGACCCCCACCTGCTGTCAGCTAAGATATGTTTTCTCTCCTGTACGTAACAATACAAATTAGTAATGCGCTCAGTACAATGCCTACTGAGGGTCCTGGTCCAATCCAGGTCATCAACAGAAGACGAGGACAAATTGTTAAAAAGGGGGCCTCACAAAATAAAGTGGCCGAAATCCGTAGTTTTTCATATCCAGGGGTATTTTTTTGGGGGTGGGGGCCTCTCCCAGGGGCTTGTCCCCCTTTCTGAAGGTGTGGCTGCGCCCCTGACTTCGCTCCAAGGCCTAGTCCTGTAATACACCAATACAAGATAGAAAAGAGCAACCCTCGCTCCAAGGCCTAGTCCTGTAATACACCAATACAAGGCAACCCTCGCTCCAAGGCCTAGTCCTGTAATACACCAATACAAGATAGAAAAGGGCAACCCTCGCTCCAAGGCCTAGTCCTGTAATACACCAATACAAGATAGAAAAGGGCAACCCTCGCTCCAAGGCCTAGTCCTGTAATACACCAATACAAGATAGAAAAGGGCAACCCTCGCTCCAAGGCCTAGTCCTGTAATACACCAATACAAGATAGAAAAGGGCAACCCTCGCTCCAAAGCCTAGTCCTGTAATACACCAATACAAGATAGAAAAGGGCAACCCTCGCTCCAAGGCCTAGTCCTGTAATACACCAATACAAGATAGAAAAGGGCAACCCTCGCTCCAAGGCCTAGTCCTGTAATACACCAATACAAGATAGAAAAGGGCAACCCTCGCTCCAAGGCCTAGTCCTGTAATACACCAATACAAGATAGAAAAGGGCAACCCTCGCTCCAAGGCCTAGTCCTGTAATACACCAATACAAGATAGAAAAGGGCAACCCTCGCTCCAAGGCCTAGTCCTGTAATACACCAATACAAGATAGAAAAGGGCAACCCTCGCTCCAAGGCCTAGTCCTGTAATACACCAATACAAGATAGAAAAGGGCAACCCTCGCTCCAAGGCCTAGTCCTGTAATACACCAATACAAGATAGAAAAGGGCAACCCTCGCTCCAAGGCCTAGTCCTGTAATACACCAATACAAGATAGAAAAGGGCAACCCTCGCTCCAAGGCCTAGTCCTGTAATACACCAATACAAGATAGAAAAGGGCAACCCTCGCTCCAAGGCCTAGTCCTGTAATACACCAATACAAGATAGAAAAGGGCAACCCTCGCTCCAAAGCCTAGTCCTGTAATACACCAATACAAGATAGAAAAGGGCAACCCTCGCTCCAAGGCCTAGTCCTGTAATACACCAATACAAGATAGAAAAGGGCAACCCTCGCTCCAAGGCTGCGTCGCATACGATACCCTGAAACCAGTCCACACCCCCCTCTGTAGCTTCACAAACACAGCAACCCTCGCTCCAAGGCTGCGACGCATACGATACCCTGACGCCAGTCCACACACCCCTCTGTAGCTTCACAAACACAGCAACCCTCGCTCCAAGGCTGCGTCGCATACGATACCCTGACGCCAGTCCACACGCCCCTCTGTAGCTTCACAAACACAGCAACCCTCGCTCCAAGGCTGCGTCGCATACGATACCCTGAAACCAGTCCACACGCCCCTCTGTAGCTTCACAAACACAGCAACCCTCGCTCCAAGGCTGCGTCGCATACGATACCCTGAAACCAGTCCACACGCCCCTCTGTAGCTTCACAAACACAGCAACCCTCGCTCCAAGGCTGCGTCGCATACGATACCCTGACGCCAGTCCACACGCCCCTCTGTAGCTTCACAAACACAGCAACCCTCGCTCCAAGGCTGCGTCGCATACGATACCCTGAAACCAGTCCACACACCCCTCTGTAGCTTCACAAACACAGCAACCCTCGCTCCAAGGCCTAGTCCTGTAATACACCAATACAAGATAGAAAAGGGCAACCCTCGCTCCAAGGCCTAGTCCTGTAATACACCAATACAAGATAGAAAAGGGCAACCCTCGCTCCAAGGCTGCGTCGCATACGATACCCTGAAACCAGTCCACACCCCCCTCTGTAGCTTCACAAACACAGCAACCCTCGCTCCAAGGCTGCGTCGCATACGATACCCTGAAGCCAGTCCACACGCCCCTCTGTAGCCAGTCCCCCCCCCCCCCCCCTCTGAAGCTTCACAAACAGACTCGGCAACCTCACGCAGCGTCTCAATGACGTCACACTCCCTCCCAATGACGCCCCCCACTCACGTGGCACGCAGCTGCCGAAGTCGTCCGGGTACTGTGAGATGAGGTCGTCGTTGATGCGGTCCTTGAGCGGGCCGAGGATGATGACCGGTCGGCAGTAGCTGACCTCGACGTGCTGGACGGGCTCGTACGACAGCACCGGGTCCTCGGGCAGGCTGCGGTCGTCACCCTCGGACGTGTTGGTCACAGAGTCTGACGGAACGGACACAGGCCAGGTGAGAGCTGGGGAGGCGAGGAGGTGGGTAGTGATGGCGGCGTTTACATCATTCATCATATTGCATTTACGAACACACTGGCGTTTACATTCTTTCCACATTCTTGTTTGAGCAGCCAGTCACTGCGGAGGGATTGTTTGTTTACCATCCAAACCACTTCCCATCGTCACAAACCGTCCACCGCTACCCGCTCTAACCGCCTGCCACCACTCAGGGCGAACGTGGACCACCCGCGCCGCCTCAACACGGCCGGTACCGCCGCTCGCTAGGTGCTGTCCACTGTCCTGTCCCGTCCACCGTCCTGTCCACTGTCCTGTCCACTGTCCTGTCCACTGTCCCGTCCACCGTCCTGTCCACTGTCCTGTCCACTGTCCCGTCCACCGTCCTGTCCACTGTCCTGTCCACCGTCCTGTCCACTGTCCTGTCCACTGTCCTGTCCCGTCCACTATCCTATCCTGTCCCGTCCACCGTCCTGTCCACTGTCCTGTCCACTGTCCTGTCCACTGTCCTGTCCACTGTCCTGTCCACTGTCCTGTCCCGTCCACTATCCTATCCTGTCCCGTCCACTGTCCTGTCATGCCCACTGTCCCGTCCACTGTCCTGTCCAGTCCACTGTCCTGTCCAGTCCACTGTCCTGTCCAGTCCACTGTCCTGTCCTGTCCACTGTCCTGTCCCGTCCACTGTCCTATCTTATCCTGTCCCGTCCACTGTCCCGTCCACTGTCCTGTCCACTGTCCTCTCCAGCAGCGGACGGCCAAGTCTCCGTTTAGGAGCCTCCACCCTGACATCGATGCAGCAGCGCTGCAGCAGCGCTGAACGCTGCCCGCCGGCCGGCTGGGTCCAGAAATAGAGTCCCGCCGCCGCGCCACCGGCTATTTAGGGGCATCAGACTACATCAGCCGACAAAGCGGCCGGCAGCCGGCAGACCTATTCGCAGAGATATCGAGCAGCGTCGGCCGCCCGGACCCGGGGACGATTCAGATTATAAACGGATCGACACAAAAACCAGCGGGGAGCTGCACAAAAACACAGGCGCCGTTACACAAAAAAAAAACGCTGGATCGGAGCTCATCTGTTATTCTGCGCTCATTCACTGACGACTATCGATAAACTTCAGGGTACGTGGATCAGCAAATTGTTGTTTATATCCACCCGCTGTTTGCTGTTTTTTTTTTAATTTTTATTGCTGTTTTCATTCAGACAAGTCGGCGAAAGACGAGGTCAGCTCCTCTTTTGAAGCCAGTACACGGTAACTAAGCCGTCTCGCTCCCGAAATCGGACATCTCGTCAGCATTGTTACATCACACCGTGCTTAATTCCTTCACCGAGCTGTCAAACGTCAGCGCAATGCTGCCACAGTACCCGTGCCGCCCTCGTCGCCATGCCCGTCCGACCCACCACGAACAGAATGAGCTGTCAATAAATCAATGTTTCCGTCCACTTCGGCTGAGGTGCAACCCGTACAAAACTGACCGGAATGTCCGACCACATGCTGTTGGTAGCAACACAAGCACGCGAGTCCAGATTTAGGCACGCCGATTGGAAACATCGATACCGTAGTCACGCGGTTTGACTGAACAAAGCCCTACCGTGCTGAAGGATCGGCAGAGATGCCGACATGTCCTGACGTGAGGAGCAGCCGAGGAGGAGGACACCCGGAGTGGTGGTCAGGAGCTGGGAAGACCAGGACGTACTCTGCAGTCAGGACGTGTTCCGGACAGGAGAGGGCAGGACAAAACAGGCAGACAGGTCAGGTCAACACAGGTGAACAGTGGCAGCCAGCGGGTCAGGACAGGACAAACAGGCAGACAGGTCAGATCAACACAGGTCAACAGTGGCAGCCAGCGGGTCAGGACAGGACAGACAGACAGACAGACAGGTCAGATCAACACAGGTCAACAGTGGCAGCCAGCGGGTCAGGACAGGACAAGAAAGACGGGCAGCCAGCCAGACAATCTATCTGTTTGACATGCAGAGAATCCATCCGATGTTGGTTCTACGAATACGTCGTTGCATAAACCTGTAATTGCTATACTTCGCCTGTACCTGGAACAATCTACCGCGGAGCGTGCTCAAACTTCAAGAACGTCTAGAACTCCCCGTAATTATCAGCCCCAGTGAAGGCACCGGCAAAATCCACGCTCGCGCATGGTCACAGACACAATGATGCCAACAATCCCCGTATCCACTGGCACATGCACCAAGTGATAAAAACAACCAACTTCCAATACTCACGATATTCCCTATCATTCTCTTCCGATCCGTCATCCGACTTGACGTCTTCCTTGGACTTCATGAAGGGGAACTTCCTCGAGAACGAGAAGTTCTTCTTTTTCCGATCTAGGGTTGACTGCGGAGATAAGAGATTGACAGGTCAAGACACCCGCATTCACCGCCTCAAAGCCCGCGGCTCCCACTGCCCAAGCATTACAGAGCAACTCCCAATGCCCAAGCATTACATAATACCCGTGATGTAATACAAGACATGGACAGCTCGATACCGCCAGCTATATACTCCATGCATCGAAAGTCTCATGACACATGTCAGTACCATTCGCCGTCATAAAACCGTTCTCATCCAATGCGTTGGACTTGGCACACTATCGTCAACATTTATAAAATAAAAACACACACACACAATGAGCGTAATGGACGCATCGGCAGCAGCTGCGCGGGCTACTCCGATGCAGCGACTGTTCGCATGCCGTTATGTATCTGTACCTCAAGCTCAAGGCCAGAACCTCCCAGAACACAGCTATAGCATAACCTAGGGCGCCGCAAAGCTGGGTTATATGGTCCCCAGAACAGCTGTTATACGCTGTGATGGGTGCTGCGCGCCTGATATGGTCCCCCGAACAGCTGGTATACGCTGTGATGGGTGCTGCGCGCCTGATATGGTCCCCAGAACAGCTGTTATACGCTGTGATGGGTGCTGCGCGCCTGATATGGTCCCCCGAACAGCTGGTATACGCTGTGATGGGTGCTGCGCGCCTGATATGGTCCCCAGAACAGCTGGTATACGCTGCGATGGGTGCTGCGCGCCTGATATGGTCCCCAGAACAGCTGGTATACGCTGCGATGGGTGCTGCGCGCCTGATATGGTCCTCAAAACAGCTGGTATACGCTGCGATGGGTGCTGCGCGCCTGATATGGTCCTCAGAACAGCTGGTATACGCTGCGATGGGTGCTGCGCGCCTGATATGGTCCTCAGAACAGCTGGTATACGCTGCGATGGGTGCTGCGCGCCTGATATGGTCCTCAGAACAGCTGGTATACGCTGCGATGGGTGCTGCGCGCCGCAGTATTCTGAACAACACACCGCCGCCCTTCTGACAGCCAGGGACGGCAGAATGACTCAGGGCTGGCACTCCCTCCCACGGCACCCAGAGGCGCTCCTTTCCTCACTCAGAGGCACTCCCTCCCACGGCACCCAAAGGCGCTCCTTTCCTCACTCAGAGGCACTCCCTCCCACGGCACCCAGATGCGCTCCTTTCCTCACTCAGAGGCACTCCCTCCCACGGCACCCAGAGGCGCTCCTTTCCTCACCCAGAGGCACTCCCTCCCACGGCACCCAGACTCCTTTCCTAACTCAGAGGCACTCCCTCCCACGGCACCCAGAGGCGCTCCTTTCCTCACCCAGAGGCGCTCCCTCCCACGGCACCCAGAGGCGCTCCTTTCCTCACCCAGAGGCGCTCCCTCCCACGGCACCCAGAGGCGCTCCTTTCCTCACCCAGAGGCACTCCCTCCCACGGCACCCAGAGGCGCTCCTTTCCTCACTCAGAGGCGCTCCCTCCTCACCAGAGGCGCTCCTTTCCTCACTCAGAGACACTCCCTCCTCACCAGGAGACAGACGAACTCTGACACTCCCCCTCCCTTACCAGGAGACGACTAGCACTCCCTCTATCACCAGAGGGCAAAACAAGACAGCACTTGACAATGTCGCCGTCCCCAGCAACGCCCAGCGCCCAGCAATGCCCCCCCCCCCACGCGGCCCAGCGCCCAGCGCCCAGCGCCCAGCAGTCCCCAGCACCCGTCCCAGCGACGGACAACGCCTAGTACCCAGCCCGGAGGAGCAGGTCGGGCTGGATGATGACATCAGTTCAGTTCAGGTCACATTAATTCAGGCTAGGTTTAAACAAGCTAGATTAAATCAGGTCAGTTAAGGTCAGGCAACATCTGGCCGGAATAGATTAGATCATTTTAGGTCAGGCCAGGTCAGAGTAAGTCAGTTTCGGCTAGGGCAGGCCAGTGACAGTGCCTGCCATCCCCTCCCTGCGCGTGACGTCACCCCAGTCTGTCCGTGACGTGCCGCGTGTAACTCATGGCGCCACCACTATCTTAGCGGCCGGCTCTCGGCCGCCGGCGGTGGTGTGACGCCCGCTGACGCCAACTGCGACACGGAACCTCACACCACGGGCCCAGGCATGCACTCCGACCCACCCACCCTGGAGTAGCGCAAAGACCCCCGCTCCTCAACCCGGCCAAGCCTACAAAGCTCCCTAATTCCTATGAAAGCCGGTAGGACAAGAGGACAGAACCTGGCAGCCCACTGCCGCAACCACCACCGGCGGTGAGGGCGGGGGCGACGGCGACGACGGCGGGGACGGTGGGAGCGGAGCGGGGCGGGAGCGGGGCGGGGCGGGGCGGGGCGGGGCGGGGCGGGGCGGGGCGGGGCGGGGCGGGGCGGGGCGGGGCGGGGCGGGGCTGGACGGGACGGGACGGGACGGGACGGGACGGGACGGGACGGGACGGGACGGGACGGGACGGGACGGGACGGGACGGGACGGGACGGGACGGGACGGGACGGGACGGTGGGGGCGGGGTGGGGCGACAGGCGCACCCTTGTTTGCCTTGGACAGGTGTCCACTGACCGTCGCGGGTCACCGCGCCGGGCCGCCGACAGCCGGGTCGCGACCCCAATGGAGCCGTTTGGCCGGCGCCGGAGCGCGAAAGAGGGCCTCTTGAAGCGCTCCCTGGCAGCCTGGCATGGCAGTGTCGTGGCGGGGACGGGCGGGGTCGGCCGAGTCAAGTTGGGACAGGCCGGGCCGGAGCCAGGCGAAGCGGGGCAGGAAGGGGCAGAGGGGAGGGAGGGGGGGGGGGGGGATGACAGGACAGGGCCTCCGGGTATGCAGACAGGTAGCTCTCCCATGCACGGGGCCGGCTTCTCAGACAGCCCCAAATTAACTGCACCGCCAACTGCCTGCATGCCGGACATTTAGCGCACTGCGCAGCCAGCATTGCCGCGTGGCTGCCTCTCCGCCCAGCCGGGCCACAGTGACACTCGTCCCCGACAACTGATCAGGGCTGCCGCGTGGCTGCCTCTCCGCCCAGCCGGGCCGCAGTGACACTCGTCCCTGACAACTGATCAGGGCTGTCACGTGGCTGCCTCTCCGCCCAGCCGGGCCACAGCGACACTCGTCCCCGACAACTGATCAGGGCTGCCGCGTGGCTGCCTCTCCGCCCAGCCGGGTCACAGTGACACTCGTCCCTGACAACTGATCAGAGCTGCCGCGTGGCTGCCTCTCCGCCCAGCCGGGCCACAGCGACACTCGTCCCCGACAACTGATCAGAGCTGCCGCGTGGCTGCCTCTCCGCCCAGCCGGGTCACAGTGACACTCGTCCCTGACAACTGATCAGGGCTGTCACGTGGCTGCCTCTCCGCCCAGCCGGGTCACAGCGACACTCGTCCCTGACAACTGATCAGGGCTGCCGCGTGGCTGCCTCTCCGCCCAGCCGGGTCACAGCGACACTCGTCCCTGACAACTGATCAGGGCTGTCACGTGGCTGCCTCTCCGCCCAGCCGGGCCACAGCGACACTCGTCCCTGACAACTGATCAGCTGATCAGAGCTGCCGCGTGGCTGCCTCTCCGCCCAGCCGGGCCACAGCGACACTCGTCCCTGACAACTGATCAGAGCTGCCGCGTGGCTGCCTCTCCGCCCAGCCGGGTCACAGTGACACTCGTCCCTGACAACTGATCAGGGCTGTCACGTGGCTGCCTCTCCGCCCAGCCGGGCCACAGCGACACTCGTCCCTGACAACTGATCAGCTGATCAGAGCTGCCGCGTGGCTGCCTCTCCGCCCAGCCGGGCCACAGCGACACTCGTCCCTGACAACTGATCAGAGCTGCCGCGTGGCTGCCTCTCCGCCCAGCCGGGTCACAGTGACACTCGTCCCTGACAACTGATCAGGGCTGTCACGTGGCTGCCTCTCCGCCCAGCCGGGTCACAGCGACACTCGTCCCCGACAACTGATCAGCTGATCAGAGCTGTCACCTCGTCAGTACATAAACATTCACGACATATCATGTAGCTTCCAGGTCTTCGCGCATAGGGCCATTCCTCCGGCTTCTCTACACAAATGCGATAAGTATCGGCCACCGCGGCTCCCTTACCACAGCACTACTGAGCACCGAGCACTGAGCACGGGGAGGAACACAACAAAACACAAACACCAGCAGACAGATAGACCACCGGCAAAGCATACACGGCTGGCACCACGGACATACACACAGACACGAAAAGCATGCTCTCTTACGGGGGGGGGGCGAGCTCAGCACACGAGAGAGCGGACTAAGGGGATACGAGCACGCGAGAGAGCGACAGACAGACAGACAGACAGACAGACAGACAGACAGACAGACAGACAGACAGACAGACAGACAGACAGACAGACAGACAGACAGACAGACAGACAGACAGACAGACAGACAGACAGACAGACAGACAGACAGACAGACAGACAGACAGACAGACAGACAGACAGACAGACAGACAGACAGACAGACAGGCAGACAGGCAGACAGGCAGACAGGCAGACAGGCAGACAGGCAGACAGGCAGACAGGCAGACAGGCAGACAGGCAGACAGGCAGACAGGCAGACAGGCAGACAGGCAGACAGGCAGACAGGCAGACAGGCAGACAGGCAGACAGGCAGACAGGCAGACAGGCAGACAGGCAGACAGGCAGACAGGCAGACAGGCAGACAGGCAGACAGGCAGACAGGCAGACAGGCAGACATGCAGACAGGCAGACAGGCAGACAGGCAGACAGGCAGACAGGCAGACAGGCAGACAGGCAGACAGGCAGACAGGCAGACAGGCAGACAGGGAGACAGGCAGACAGGCAGACAGGCAGACAGGCAGACAGGCAGACAGGCAGACAGGCAGACAGGCAGACAGGCAGACAGGCAGACAGGCAGACAGGCAGACAGGCAGACAGGCAGACAGGCAGACAGGCAGGCAGACAGGCAGACAGGCAGACAGGCAGGCAGACAGGCAGACAGGCAGACAGGCAGACAGACAGACAGACAGACAGACAGACAGACAGACAGACAGACAGACAGACAGACAGACAGACAGACAGACAGACAGACAGACAGACAGACAGACAGACAGACAGACAGACAGACAGACAGACAGACAGACAGACAGGGGACGAAAGCAGGCGCCGGCAGCGTCTCGAGCGAGAGAGCGAGAGAGAGAGAGGGATAGATATAGTCACCTCGTCATCATCAGTTCCCTGGAGCAGAAGAGAGAGAGAGAGAGAGAGAGAGCAGTGCACAGAGTGCCGTGTAAGGTGCCGTGCCGCATAGATTACAGAGGTGAAAACATCGACAACCACTGGCTACACCAACACGAACATTCCAAATTATCGTAAAGAGAGTACATAGAAACATTAAAATATCGGAAGTTTCCGAGGATCGCAATTTAAGTTTTCTGAAACGTAAACGTCATTCTATATGCTGTTTACACGGCTAAATCTGGAAATTGTCGTGGTCGTTTAGCAAGTTTTCGCCGTCTTTTCACCTCTGCCCGGTTACATGGTAACATACACAGCGGGTCACAGCGGGTCACGGGGGTCAGAGTTGGCGTCAGATTGATGCAAATGGCAGAGACCAGCACAGGGGTGACACAGCCGCCAACAACAGGGTAAGGGGGCGAAGGGACGGCTCAGAAGATACGGGAAGCCAATATAACACAGAAGCCAAGTGCAGAAGAGTAGAGAACAGAGTCGCAAACCGCCGTATCATGCCGGGTACAGCCCAAGTTATGTATATATTATTTACAAACAACTTATTTACAGTAGGGGTTTACCAAGATTCATACCGGCTCATATACACAACAGTCGCGAAACATCCCCGCAAGGGAAGGCCACAGAACCACAACAGTACCACAACGTCACACAGGGGGATCTCTGCCCGGCCGAGTGACCGCAACCGGAGGTCGCCGTCGGGACGGCAGGCCAATGGTACCATCACGCCGCTCTCAGGCTCATATCAACTCACTGCACCCCGTACTGACCGACACATCACGAGGCGTTCCCAGTTCACACACCGGGGGTCACGGCTCCACCTACCTCTCATGGACCCATCACGAACACACGGGTCACTCGCTTTCTCCCTCCCTCTCACTCACGACAGTCACCACTTATCCTCTCCTCAGACCTCCCCGGCCTCTCCAGATAACCCCAGAGACCTCGTCAGACATCCCCAGACCTCCCCAGACCTCCTCAGAGACCTGCCTCCAGTCCCGCACCACCCGCACCCTACACCTTTCCCTTCACAAGTCAGCGCACAGCACCTCTCCCCACTCCATTACCACCTCTCCCCACTCCATTACCACCTCTCCCCACTCCATTACGACTTCTCCCCACTCCATTACCACTTCTCCTCGCTCCATTACCACTTCTCGCTCCATTACCACCTCTCCCCACTCCATTACCACCGCTCCCCACTCCATTACCACCTCTCCCCACTCCATTACCACCTCTCCCCACTCCTTTACCACCTCTCCCCACTCCATTAAGACTTCTCCCCACTCCATTACCACCTCTCCTCGCTCCATTACCACCTCTCCTCGCTCTATTACCACTTCTTCCCACTCCATTACGAGTTCTCCCCACTCCGTTACCACCCCTCCTCGCTCCATTACCACCTCTCCCCACTCCATTACCACCTCTCCCCTCTGCATTACCACCTCTCCCCACTCCATTACGACTTCTCCACACTCCATTACCACCTCTCCCCTCTCCATTACCACCTCTCCCCACTCCATTACCACCTCTCCCCATTCCATTACCACTTCTCCACACTCCATTAAGACTTCTCCCCACTCCATTACCACCTCTCCTCGCTCCATTACCACCTCTCCCCACTCCATTACCACATCTCCCCACTCCATTACCACCTATCCCCACTCCATTACCACCTCTCCCCACTCCATTACGACTTCTTCCCACTCAATTACCACCTCTCCTCGCTCCATTACCACCTCTCCCCACTCCATTACCACCTCTCCCCACTCCATTACCACCTCTCTCCACTCCATTACGACTTCTCCCCCACTCCATTACCACCTCTCACCTCTCCATTACCACCTCTCCCCACTCCATTACCACCTCTCCCCACTCCATTACCACCTCTCCCCTCTCCATTACCACCTCTCCCCACTCCATTACCACCTCTCTCCACTCCATTACGACTTCTCCCCACTCCATTACCACCTCTCCTCGATCCATTACCACCTCTCCCTACTCCATTACCACATCTCCCCACTCCATTACCACATCTCCCCACTCCATTACCACATCTCCCCACTCCATTACCACCTCTCCCCACTCCATTACCACCTCTCCCCACTCCATTACGACTTCTCCCCACTCCATTACCACATCTCCCCTCTCCATTACCACCTCTCCCCACTCCATTACCACCTCTCCCCACTCCATTACCACCTCTCCCCACTCCATTACCACCTCTCCCCACTCCATTACCACTTCTCCCCACTCCATTACCACCTCTCCCCACTCCATTACCACCTCTCCCCTCTCCATTACCACCTCTCCCACTCCATTACCACCTCTCCTCGCTCCATTACCACCCCTCCCAACTCACCATATCAGACGAGGTCTTCCCGTGAAATACGACCGTCTTTCCTCTGGCCCTCATCTTCTTGTCCCAGCGCTGCCGCGACGGGATGATGCCGATGGCCAGCTCCTGGCCCTGGGGCGTCAGCCGCTTCGCCTGCCACCACTGGTCGTCACTGGCGTTCGTCACGTGCAGGATGTCGCCGAACGAGAATGTCAGGCCGCGGGACGGCAGGCCATCGTCCAGTCGCGGGTCGTAGTCGAACAGGGCCCTGCGGTAGAGGAGATCAGGTTAGGTCAGACTCGAGTTAGACCAGGTTAGACCAGGTTAGACCAGGTTAGGCCGCCCTGCGCCGTGCTAGATCAGAACAGGCACGGCAAGGCTGGTCGAATGCTATTGATCGAATGGTAAACGGTTTGCCAACGTAATGCCAAAGTCTTGGTTTACCATACTCCAGCCGAGGGCTCGGTGATGGTTTGGTGTCCTCGATAGAAAGGAGTCCCCTCACCATTACCGCTCTCACTTGCAATTCACGGAAAGGTCACAGCCAAATCACATTACGATTGAAGCTAACTTGTGTTGACCTTCCGCCAGTGAGCCACTACATCTCAGACCGTCCCATATGGAGTCTGTCGGGTCAGCCGGGACGTCACGGCAGCAAGGTCACGCAGTTCTCATGTTTCCTGTCCGGTCACGGCCGACACTTACATAACGGAACAGAACACTCGACCCAGCAGTGACACGAGACGGCTCAGATCACACCACCGTGACGGGGTCTGTCGCGTGTTTTGACCCAGACTTCGAGGGCGCTTGGGCTAAGCCCAGGCTGAGCCCAATTTAGCGGAAAGCCAACTCCACAGCCGGCGTCGGTCGCATATGCTCCTAGAAAATGACACCGACCCAGAAGCCAAGCGTCCGGCAGAAGGAGCGAAGTGGTCACTCATGATATCCGAGGTAGAGCTGGTGTCTTCACGCAGAAGTATTCCCACGCTCTATTCTCTCTACTTTCTAAGTACTCTAGTGAGTATGATACGTTGACTCTCTACCAGCTGGATGGTTCCACTTATTCTCCGCTCTCGCATAGCTCCGGCATCATGTGAACCCTAACTACACTCTGAACCCCGCTTTAGAAAAGCTAAGTAGCTGTTGGATAGCTCTGTTGTTTTGTGTATTTTTTGAGGAACCACATTATATTTAGATATAAGGATTAGATATTTAGTTTTGTGGATCGTTTAGGTATTATTTTTAAGCATTCATAGTTAGCTGTTACCTCTTACTTGCTTTTTAAAGGACTTTTCATTCTAGCTTGTGTGCGCCAAAATTGTCTTAGTCTTATTTTTGTGTTATTAGTTGCAGGGTTGGATAAGTAGATATTTTTAGAAAATTAGGGATAATTAAGGTGTATTTAGTATTCAGTTTATTTAAGGATTAGATATTTAGTCTAGTATTAGGTGCACTCATAGCTGATTTGTGTCACTAGCTTTACTTAGATCTAGTTAAGGTTTAGAAGAAGAAAAAACAAACAAAAAAAGTTAAGTTAAGTTAGTAAAGTATTGAAAAGTGCATAGTACCTAAGTTATATACCTAAGTTACTAGTGTATTCAAATGAGCATGACTAGGATGCAGGCGAAGGTAGCAGAGCTAGAGGCCCTCCAGGCTAGGGTAGCAGAGCTTGAGGCGCAGTTAAGTAAGTGTAGGTGTAGAGATGAGCCGCAGGAGGGTGTAGCTCCTGACCAAGGAACGTATACGCAGATCGTGGTTAGGGGGTCAGAAAAGGAGCCTACAGGATCAGGGACCAGTGGTAGTTCTGATAGGGGCATAAGGGAGGAGGATAAGGCAAAGGTGGATAGTGCGGCTGGGGTTTGGAAGTGTGTTGGAGGGTCACGTTTCTGGAGACTCAACATTGTGGAAAGTAATGCTAGGGCCACAGACAGTAAGGATGAGGAGGGGTGCTGGGTAATGGAGGGTGGTAGTAGAATCTGGAGGAGGAAGAGGGAAGGGGATCAGGAGGGATGGACAAAAGTTCAGGGTAGAGTCAGGCAGTACAGCCCCAGAGAACATCCGCAGGTTACAATAGCAAATAGGTTCAGTGCGTTAGAGTCAGCAGCTGAAAGTGACAGGGAAGAGATTCAGCATTTAGTGGTTGGGGACTCAAGGGTAAGGCCCTTAAGGCGAACATTCTGTGGGAAGAGGGACAGATGTATAGTCAAACCAGGGGCAAGAGTAGTTGATATGGGCCCTGTCATTGAGGCAGAACTTGGTAGGAGTAGCCCGGAGACAGTTATACTACAGGTGGGGGTGAACGACATAGGACCTAGGCAGAGTGTGAGAATAGTAGCAGAGTACCGGAGCCTGCTGCAGAGGTTGAAGGAGTCCAGGAAACCAGTCATTGTGATTGGCATCCTCCCTCGCTGTGAAGCCAGTGAGGAGTGGTACTCGAGAGCTCTGTCTGTGAACAGTTCAGTTCAGAACTTATGTCCAGCTGTGGGGCTTAGTTATGTAGACTTATGGGATCAGTTCTATGAGTGGCGTAGGTACTATATGAAGGATGGGCTTCACTTATCGGATGAGGGGGCAAGGGCTTTGGGAGATGCCTACAGAAGTGTCATTCAGGGAAACTAGGTAGGAGGGGGGGGGGGGGGGGGGGGGTTCAGGGACGCTAGTACTAGGGCATCAGGAAGTAAGCATTGGTAGAAGTTCATGTCAGAATAGGACAGTAGATCATAATTCCCTCAGAATTAGTAGAGTCAGCTCAAAGTATAAGATCACATGTGTGTTGCTGAATGCCCAAAGTATTAGGTCTAAATTTGATGAGTTTGAGTGTTATGTTGCCCTTGAAAAGCCTGATATCATTTGTGTAACCGAGACATGGGTTAGTGAGGGGTATAATAGGGATAGGCTACAGGATTTCGAGTTACAAGGGTATAACATGTTCTCATACTGCAGAGAATCACGGCAGGGGGGCGGAGTGTTTGTATATGTAAATAGCTTGTACTGCACTACTAGAGTTGATGATTCTAGTAAAGTAAAAGAAGTAGAATCAATCTGGCTTGACATTAAAATTGGTACAGGAAACAGAGGAAGGTTGAGGACAGGTGCATTTTACAGACCAGGGAATCTTCCAAGGAACTCCCAAGCTGAAACAGACCAAGATATTTGTGAGGAAATACGTAGGAACTTTCGGGCTCAGTGTCTTATTATGGGAGATTTTAACTTAAGAGGATACGAAAGTATAGCAGAGGAAACAAATGAGTGTAGGTTGTATAGGCAAATCTTTGAAGAGGAGCTTTTCATGCATCAGTTTGTAACAGAGCCAACCAGACATTGCTCCATTCTAGACCTTGTATTCTCAGACAACAGTGATCTAGTTAGTGACATAAGTATTTGTGCAGGTCTAGGAACCAGTGATCACAATATGGTTAAATTCAATATCTCATCAGAAATGAGGCCCAAAGATAACCTTATTATGGTTCCAAACTTCAGCCAGGCTGATTTTGATGGTATTAGAAATGACCTCGCACAGATAAATGGAACGTTGAGTTGGCAGGTTTAGATGCATGTGAGGCCTGGAATGTTTTCAAAGCTAGATTAAGCCAAATTCAGAATCGGCATATACCCCTCAGGCACAAACGTAACAGAACCAAGGGCAAACCAGTTTGGCTTACCCCAGAAGTAAGGAGTGCTATACAAGCTAAAAGAAGTGCATTTGGCATTTTGAAGGGATCTTCACTAGATATAAATCAGAAGGCCTACCAGAATGCAAGAAATTCGGTTAAGAAAAAGGTCAGAGCAGCTAAAAGGGCAAAGGAACTTGATTTAGCTAGACATTGTAATGCAGATAGTAAGAAGTTCTTCAGTTTTTATAAGTTCAGTACAGTTTCCAAAAATATAGGTCCATTTAAGGTAGATGATGTGTTAGTTAGCAAGGACAGTTAAATGGTTGAAGTGCTTAATGATCAGTTTCAATCTGTCTATCGAGGACCAGAGTAGTATTGCAGCACTTCAGCCTGAGCTAGAGACAGGAGACTATAGGAGAGCTAGGTGGCATAAGTAGTGAACTTGTTCTAGAATATCTAAAGAAAGTAAGGCCTAACAAGGCAGAAGGACCTGATGAAATCCATGCTAGACTTTTAAGAGAATCTGAAAGGGAGTTGTCGGTTCCATTAGCCATAATATTTTCTAAATCACTCGCAGATAGTAAAATTCCACTTGATTGGAAAAGAGCAAATGTTGTTCCTATTCATAAAAAGGGAGATAGAAGTAAAGAGGAAAACTATAGACCGGTTAGTCTGACCTCATTAGTCTGCAAGGTGCTTGAATCAATCATCAAAGATAAGATTGTTGAATTCTTGGAGCAAAATGAACTCATCAAGGATACACAGCATGGCTTTAGGAAGGGCCGTTCTTGTTTAACTAATCTTCTGGAGTTTTTGGATGTTGCAACAGATAGCTTTGATCAGGGTAAACAGCTAGATGTAGTTTTTCTTGATTTCAGTAAAGCATTTGACAAAGTCCCCCATACAAGACTGGGGTTGCAACTTAAAATTCATGGGATCAGGGGCAAGATTCTGGATTGGATAGAAACGTGGCTTTCAGGACGCCAGCAAAGGGTTATATTGAATGGGTGCCAATCACAATGGAAGGAGGTTCTCAGTGGGGTTCCACAGGGCTCAGTCCTGGGCCCATTGCTTTTGATAATATTTGTGAATGCAATTGAGAACAGTATAGACAGCAAAGTCTTGAAAATTTGCAGACGATCTAAAAGTTGTCAGGATTATTAGAGGAAAACATGATCAGGATGTTTTTCAATCAGATCTGGACAAGCTAGTTGAGTGGTCTGAAGCATGGCAGATGAAATTCAATTTGAGTAAATGTAAGATTATGCACGCTGGACGGGTTAGCAGTAAACATAGGTATGAAATGGGTGGGCAGAAAATGGAGCAGATTGAAAAGGAAAGAGATTTAGGTGTCGTGGTAAACAATAGACTATCAGCGTCAGACCAGGTTGTAGAAGCTAGGAAAAAGGCACTTAGAATGCTAGGGGCCATTAACAGAAATGTTTGCTACAAGAGTGAAAAGGTAATAACAAAACTGTATTGTGCATACGTTAGACCACATTTGGAGTATTGTGTACAAGCCTGGTCTCCAACATATGAGAAAGATTGCTGGTTGTTAGAAAGAGTTCAAAAAAGGGCAACAAAAATGGTTAATTGTCTTGGTAGTTTACCTTATGAAGATAGATTAAAGAAATTGGGTATGTTTTCACTTAGATATAGAAGGCTAAGAGGAGATCTAATTGAAGTCTTCAAATTTGTAAATAGTCAGCATTCTGGATATTTAAAGGGTATGTTTGAGTTCAATAGGGAAAATCGAGGTAGAGGTCATCAGCATAAACTCATTATGAAACAAAGTAGGACTAGGCTACGACAGTCATTTTTTCAGTAGAAGGGTTGTAGGACATTGGAATATGCTACCAGGGGATGTCGCTGATGCAGTGACACTTGCTTCCTTCAAAATTAGATTAGATAAATACTTTACAGAGAAGGGATTAGTTCATAAATACTCGTGGGATTAGCCTTCTTTTATGCAGGTAGAGTAAGGTGATTTGAAGGGGCGAGACTGGTGGAGGGGAGGGGGGGGGGGGGGGGGGGGGGGTGGGGGTGGGGGTGGGGGTGGGGGTGGGGGTGGGGGGGGGGGGGGGGGGGGTGCAACCTCGGATGGGCCCAAGAGGCTCTTTGTTGCACTTTTCTTTTATGTCTTTATGTCACTCATCGGCCTGTTACACATCCTTAGGCAGCTCCATAACAGCAAGCTCGCTGGCTTATATCAGGTCCCTCGGTCGGAACCGCAGTCTGCATGAGCCCACACCACCTTCTCGTCACCCACCTGACGTAGAGGGAGCGTTTCTGAGTGGTCCGCAGTGGCTAACCAGAGCCTTCACATTCTCGTCACCCACCTGACGTAGAGGGAGCGTTTCTGAGTGGTCCGCAGTGGCTAACCAGAGCCTTCACATTCTCGTCACCCACCTGACGTAGAGGGAGCGTTTCTGCGTGGTCCGCAGTGTGCCCGACATCATCTGCTGCTTCAGCTCGTGGATCTTGGCCTCGAACCTGTTGTACTCCTCCGGACGATACTGCACCACCAGTGAGACCGTCTGACCCGCGCCCTGAGCAAACACGGCGGAACATTGTTAGGTAATCACCCCAGACGAACCTTATAAATATGCACAGACCCTTCAGCGTAACGAGGGACACGCAACGAGGTACAATGTAAGGCGATTGACACACCCAGCACCCGCTCTTGCACAGTGAAAGTAATTTAAACATTCAACAATTTGATAGCGAAACTAGATAAGAAGTGGAATTGCCAGGCTGACTCACCAAAATGTTTAAATTGAAGCTAAACGTATTTGTCTTCCTCAATCTGTACACACGATTTATCAGCAGTTACAGATTAGAGGCGAAGTTCAACATAAGGAGGAGCACAAATACCCGCTATCAGACTGATTTCATCATTCCGACAGATACCACGCCTTCACCACCTAATCGAGCTGCAGCCGATAAGAGCCCATATCTCTACAGGAGCGCGACACTGCACACAGCACAGTTACACAGTTCCCCCCAGGGGTGGAACATATCACCCGCGCTGAGCAGCCCTCCAAGCCATAATTACACCACGCGCTGGCCATATCTCTACAGCAGCGCGACACTGCGCACAACACAGTTACACGGCCCCCAGGAGCGGAACAGTTACACGGCCCCCAGGGGCGGAACAGTTACACGGCCCCCAGGAGCGGAACAGTTACACGGCCCCCAGGGGCGGAACAGTTACACGGCCCCCAGGAGCGGAACAGTTACACGGCCCCCAGGGGCGGAACAGTTACACGGCCCCCAGGAGCGGAACATTTACACGGCCCCCAGGGGCGGAACAGTTACACGGCCCCCAGGGGCGGAACAGTTACACGGCCCCCAGGGGCGGAACAGTTACACGGCCCCCAGGAGCGGAACAGTTACACGGCCCCCAGGGGTGGAACAGTTACACGGCCCCCAGGAGCGGAACAGTTACACGGCCCCCAGGGGCGGAACAGTTACACGGCCCCCAGGAGCGGAACAGTTACACGGCCCCCAGGGGCGGAACAGTTACACGGCCCCCAGGGGCGGAACATATCACCCGAGCTGAGCAGCCCTCCAAGCCATAATTACACCACGCGTTGACAGCCAGCGAGACGCCTAGTCCCACCTCAGCTCCGCTCCTCCCCGCGGGGCGGAGAATTATTAAAACTCTCCTCCGAAACATCACGCCGACGCCCGATGGGCCGCACGTGTGTGGGTAACGCCTCCATTAGGTGTGTCGAGGTGTGTGGGTAACGCCTCCATTACGGCCTCTGACGGTGTGAGTCCGAGGGCGTAACACCATTAACAGGCACAGTTCCAGCTGCCACGGGGAGCACAAATCCTGCTGTGTCGGCGGGTAGGAATAATTATCAATCGATGGGCGAACGAGAACGAGCATAACGAGAATGTAGCCAGAGGGGGCGAACAAGCCGCATCAAATGGGCTCATTTATCCCACTGGGGGTAACCAGTGACCCATAACCGGTGACTAGTGACTAGTGACCAGTGACCAGTGACCAGTGACCAGTGACCAGTGACCACTGACCAGTGACCACTGACCACTGACCACTGACCACTGACCACTGACCACTGACCACTGACCAGTGACCAGTGAACAGTTACCTGTGACCAGTGACCCCTGTCCGTTGGACCCGGCTTGCCCTGCGCCCCCGTTACTAACCTTGAGTGCAGCTGCGGCCTGTTCGTGTGTGGCCTTGCTGAGGTCCGTGCCGTTGACGGACAGGATCTGGTCGCCGCGGTGCAGCTCGCCACTGCTGTCCGCCTGACCCCCGGCCAGGATGAACGACACGAAGATGCCCTCAGACTCCTCACCGCCCACGATGTTGAAGCCCAGACCCTGGCCGGAAGCCTTGCTCAGCACCACCTGGCGGGGCTCCCTGCAAACAGACACGGGGCAGGTCAGGTCAGGTCAGGTCAGGGCAGGCCATACGCCGAACGACGATAGAACCGATCAGGTCACAGGGCGTTACTTCGACACGAAACACATCGAATGCGTCTGCCACTGTGCGCTAGCTAGCTAAGCAGCCTGACAAGTGCGTTGGAAACACCATCAACACCCGCCGATGAGTGGTACTAGGCCACACCCCGCCGTGTGAACAAGCCGCGCCGCACCTAGCGGACTCCTCAACTCTCTTAAGTTTCACCAAGTCCTGGTAGAGCTGCACCACAGCAGCGATTGCCAAACGCGGAGAGACGTGAGACCTGAGACGTGAGGCAGGAGAGACGGACCTGAGACGTGAGGCAGGAGAGACGGACCTGAGACGTGAGGCAGGAGAGACGGACCTGAGACGTGAGGCAGGAGAGACGTGAGACCGGAGACGTGAGGCAGGAGAGACGGACCTGAGACGTGAGGCAGGAGAGACGTGAGACCGGAGACGTGAGGCAGGAGAGACGGACCTGAGACGTGAGGCAGGAGAGACGGACGGATCACACACGGATCCCGAGACCCGATCCCTACGCTCTGTGTATTAGTGATCCACTGGAATTATTGTTCCGTCGTTAGGTGCCGTATACATATCATATATCTGCCGATGCTTGGTCCGCCTTTCTCGAGGGTATACATCCTGTTGTCTCGCACTATGCACCAGTGCAATCAATAACCGTGCGAAATCCGACCGCCCCACCGATATCCGACAGTACCCGGCTTCTGATTTTGCAGCGAGCACAGGCACTGAGAGTGTCAGGTCATGGCTCAGAGCAGTACCGCACAGCAAATCGTCTTGCACGAGCTGCATTCAGAGCCGACCGGCGGCGTTACCTTGGCGCCCGCATTTTGGAACAGGGTAGAGCCAGCTTCTGGAAGTCTGCCGGGGACTTAGTGGGCAGCAAGCGGTTCAGCGCTCAGGTGCTGCCAGCTACCTCAGCTGATGACATGAACAAGTTCTTTGTCAATGTCGGTCCTAGCGTAGCTGCCGAGCTGGGGGCGCAGGGCCCGCCCCATTCGCTCCCCACTCGCTTGCCGAGAGTGGGTGCGTGTTCGTTCTCGCTGCATCCTGTTAGTCTCAGTGCCCTTCACCGAATTATTTCTGGTATGCGAAACTCCCCGGCTCGCGGTGCTGACGGACTTTGCATCCGCATCCTGAAGGTCGCCTTTAACTCCATAGGTCACGTCCTTCTTTTCCTCGTCAACTCCTGCATCACGACTAACGACGTACCATCCTCCTGGAAACACTCCCTGGTGTACCCCATCCATAAAACCGGCGACCCTTCAAATCCATCCAACTTTCGTCCCATTTCAATACTTCCGGTTATCGCCAAGATAGCAGAGCGAGCAGTCCAACGCCAGCTCTACTATTACCTTTCATCCAACCATCTTCTTGCTCCTACCCAACACGGTTTCCGCCCGCGACACTCAACAGAGACGGCGCTCGCCTGTATCAGTGACCATATGCTTTCGGCCATGGACTCAGGCAAAATCTCGCTTCTTTGCTTAATTGACCTTAGCAAATGCTTTGACGTTATTCACCACGGTAAACTTCTAGAAAAACTTCAGACCCTCAATATAGATACTTCATGGTTCCAAAATTACTTGCACGGTCACACACAGTGACCGTGCAAGTAATTTTAACCTTGCCTTCACTGGCTCTGATGGCAAGGTTAAGATTTCCGCACCGCGTTCCATACAGCAAGGAGTCTTTCAGGTCTCATCTCTCGGCCCCATTCTTTTCTGCGCGTTTGCAAATGACCTGAGTCTTCATGCGGCTGATGCGCTTGTGGTGCAATACGCCGATGATACTCAGGTCATGATTTCGGAACCAAAATCTTGCCTGCCTGCGCTTATCGCTCGCATGGAGTTGGCTCTCTGCTCTCGGAGATTACTTTCTTTGCAATGGTCTTAAAGTTAACGTAACGAAGTTCGAACTCCTTACCATCGGCACACGACACAATTTGCGCTCCCTTCTTAAATTCACCATCAAATTTCGCGATACTTCTTTGGCCCCCCGTTCCGAGGCACGCAACCTTGGCGTCGTCTTTGATCAAACCTCACCTGGGACGCTCATGTGTCCGCTCTCTCGCAAGTGCTGCGGAATCCTAGTCAGCCTATCCCACATCCGCCATTTCCTCCCTCCAGAAATCATCCCCGAAATCGTCACCTCCCTCGTGGTCTCACACATCCGTTACTGCCTGGTCGTGTACGGCAGCGGCTCCGCCAAAAACCTACATCGCATTCAGAAGCTCACCAACTTCGCTGCCCGAGTCGTTTCCGGAAAACGCAAGCACGACCGCGTTTCTGGTGTGCGTGACGCGCTGGGGTGGCTGGATGCTCCCAACCTCGTCCTCTACCAAACCCTCTGCCTTCTCCACAAAGTCCGCCGCACCGCCGAGCCGGAGAGTCTAGCCGAGATATTCGTGACCCACTGTGACAGGCCTGCCCACTCGCGGCCCACTAGGCAGGACCGGCTCCTATTCCTACCGCGGGTTAGGACGGAGACTGGCAAGAGGCGCTTCGCCTACCGCGCGGCGCATGGTATGAACGAGCTGCCACGCGAATTCAATGATATGTCTGTCATACAATTTAAAAGACAGCTGAAGCGCCGACTCCTGCCAGCAAATGTCTGATTCTGTTTCGATTTCGGTGTGGACGTATGTGTACATATGTGCGCATGTTTTACTATGTCATGTCTTATCCCATGTTTATCCCTTTATTGACTCAGAACTGTAAAAAAACACATTCGTGTGGATTGTTCGTTATTATACAATACAATACAATATCTGGAACCCATTTCTGGGATCCATGCAAATATCTACGAAGAAGACCTTCGTGTGCTAACATCATCATTCAATATAGCACGCGTTCTACGAACGTCCGGCGTTCTATACGAGACAGACACCATTATTAGACCCTCTGCCCCGTGTCGGCGGCACGAACAAATGAGTACCGTCTGCCGGTGTAGAGATTCAATACCAGCCGGTGAATGCAGGCGTGACGCAGCAAAACAACACCGCGGCGTTCTATGCAAACTATAGCGAAATACAACCAGATATCATCGCTGTGTCGCGGTCCTTCTCCAAGTTCCCAAATTCCCCTTCATGTTACTCACTGATTCTTCTGGGATTAACACATTACATTAAGTAGTCCAGAAACAGATAGGATAAAAACCCATACGGTGTGCGCCTCATGCCACCACCATGCTATTTCCAAGTGCGTCTCAACGCAGTTCACCGAAGGATATTCGCGTCACGTGATTCGCGGTATTTCCCAATGGAAGTGAGCACCGACGGAGTGGCGGGATTCCCAGCAGACGGAGCGACCGACCGACGGCGGGCCGCAGCAGCGCACACAGGATGTGCCGGTATCTGTGTCGTGGAGTCCCCGCCGCCCGCCGCACGGAGACGTCTCTCTGGTGACGACCGCGGCAACACTGCTGGTGAAAAGATCCACTGAAGACTGACTGGAGCAGCCGAGAGGGGTACACTACTGATTTCAAACCCCTCCTAAGATGACACTTACAGGGCCATATATTTGTACAGCAGTGACGGCCCCACTCATCGCTGTATTTACATCCTCCCTGGGTCTTCCAACACTCCACACTGGCCTCTCACCGCCGCCACCTCGCCACGAAGAAATTCCCCCACTAGGTCCCCCTTTGCCTTCGACGCTCACACCATGCAGGCGTCCTATCTTCCCCTCCCCATGTTGGCTGTCAGGTTGAACCCCATGCGTCGGCTTGTTCGCGGACCCGAATTGCCCTAAAACAAACCAACGGAGTGGGGACAACATTATATGGATGGTTGTAAGGATAATTGCGATGGAAGGTTATGCTGACTGCAACAACACAACACCAAAGGTGGTGGTGGTGGTGGTGGTGGTGGTGGTGGTGGTGGTGGTGGTGGTGGTGGTGGGGGGTCCGAAGCTCTCTTGCCGAGCCAGCCTGAGCAACTGGCCGTCGCTGACGCCTACTGTCGTTCCCTCGCACCCGACGTCCGCGGTCTGTATCCGTCCCTTCCGCCATCTGTGTCTCCTCCCGCCCGACGTGCGGTGTCGCTGTTCGGTGTCCGTCGTCCGATCAGCTGATATGTCTTCTCCCTCCCTGCTTCCTTCCCCATCCCACCCGGGAGTCCAAAGGGACGGGACACGCCCCTCTGGACACCGACTGAGACGTCTACGGTTGGGTCCTAACCCGCATAGCCGCTTGCCGCTATGAGTCGAATAGCCACGCAACTATGGCCAGAGCAACGCCACTGCTGTCGAAAGCAACTGTGCGCGTCGCTCCTGCTGTCACCGCATCTGTCCACCGACTGCCCAGGCGGCACCCCCTCCTCCGTCAGTCCCTCCACCGACTGCCCAGGCGGCACCCCCTCCTCCGTCAGTCCCTCCACCGACTGCCCAGGCGGCACCCCCTCCTCCGTCAGTCCCTCCACCGACTGCCCAGGCGGCACCCCCTCCTCCGTCAGTCCCTCCACCGACTGCCCAGGCGGCACCCCCTCCTCCGCCAGTCCCTCCACCGGCTGCCCAGGCGGCACCCCCTCCTCCGTCAGTCCCTCCGCCGACTGCCCAGGCGGCACCCCATCCTCCGTCAGTCCCTCCACCGACTGCCCAGGCGACACCCCCTCCTCCGTCAGTCCCTCCACCGACTGCCCAGGCGGCACCCCCTCCTCCGTCAGTCCCTCCACCGACTGCCCAGGCGGCACCCCCTCCTCCGTCAGTCCCTCCACCGACTGCCCAGGCGACACCCCCTCCTCCGTCAGTCTCTCCGCCCGGCCGGCCATATATGGTCACATCAGACGCGACAGAAGGGTAGCACGCAGCGGATCTAGGTCCCCGCACGGCATCTCGGTTCACTCCATACAAGGAGCTCCCGTCCACGGTCCCGTACCGCACCGAAGACGCAGCCTCTCAGCTTTACAATCTCCTCAATCAACACGTTACAGGTGCGTCACTCCACGCCACACGGCTGGCGTCAAAAAGCAACACGTTACAGGCGCGTCACTCCACGCCACACGGCTGGCGTCAAAAAGCAACACGTTACAGGCGCGTCACTCCACGCCGCACGGCTGGCGTCACACAGCGTCACACAGCCCGTCACACCCGTCACCGCCATCCCGCCCGCCTCCTCGCGATCGACCGCCGCCCACTGCGATTCTGCCGCGGCACGTGTTGAGTTGAGTGGGGCCGTCCGCCGAGGCGCCTCCGCGTATAGCCCGGAGCGGCGGCCGATTCGAGTCGCTGAAGAGGCAATACCGGCCGGTCAGCCAGGCGGCCGGGCCGGCACTTTGTGCGGACCACGGCAGAAACGCCGGCCAGATCGGAACATGGCTTCCAGCCGCATACTGAGCGGGCGCGCTCACAGGTACAGCGAAGGAGAGGAAGGGAAGGAAGCCCACACGTCACAGGTACAGTGAAGTAGAGGGAGGGTCGAGGGCCGGAGAGAGGGTCGGAGGATGAAGAGGGATGGAGAGGGGCAGAGAGGCAGAGCGAGGGAGTGAGAGATGAGGTCCGCCCACGGTACAGGGGCGGCGCCTGGTGGTCTGGTGGGTGGAAGGAGCCGAAATAACACAGCAAACACCAATACACGGCACGGCACGGCACGACACGGCACACACCAGCCACACGCACCAGCCTGACCTCAGCGGCAGTAAGGCAGAGGGCCGCGGGCGGCCGCGCGGTCGGCCGTCCCGCAGCAGGGCGGGGCTGGTGAGGCCGCCGCGCGGAGTACGCGACCTCCCGCCCACCGGGCCAGGGGCGGCGCAGCACGCGACCGAACACAGTGCGGCACACCCTGCGGCCTCGAGTGACTATGCGACTCGAGTCTATCGGCTCCGGTGCGACTCGAGTGACTATGAGACCAACAACAGAGGCGTGTCACACGCACGGACTGTCCAGAGGCGACGGTGACAACATGGCCTTGTCCTCTGCCGCAGCCGCAGGGTTAGTTAAAGTGGTGCTCCGGCCCAACCAAGCTTTACAGAGATGTAGCGGTCTCCGTCATCGACAGATACGGCGATATACAGCCTGTTATAGGCGAGATGACAGGCGGCTCATCTCGCCTATAACAGGCTAACCGTCATCGACAGATATGGCGATATACAGCCTGTTATAGGCGAGATGACAGGCGGCTCATCTCGCCTATAACAGGCTAACCGTCATCGACAGATACGGCAATATACAGCCTGTTATAGGCGAGATGACAGGCGGCTCATCTCGCCTATAACAGGCTAACCGTCATCGACAGATACGGCGATATACAGCCTGTTATAGG
The DNA here is from genome assembly GCA_036785665.1 of Chirona hameri. Taxonomy (NCBI): domain Eukaryota; kingdom Metazoa; phylum Arthropoda; class Thecostraca; order Balanomorpha; family Balanidae; genus Chirona; species Chirona hameri. The sequence goes on from JAXIVJ010005588.1 coordinate 28,441, forward strand.
CGAGATGACAGGCGGCTGGACAGCCGGGCGGGGGGAGGGGGGACTACAGCCCAGCCCAGCAACACCCGGCCCAGAATAGGGCCACCACCGCCTCCGCCGCCGCCAGGCCGCCCCCGTCCTCTGGCGGCGGTGGCGCGCTCCTGACGACCCTCCCCAGTCGCCCCGGGGCCGTCTGAGGTCAGCAGGGCAGACACATCCCTCTCCGACCTCCGGAAACAGGGCTATTTTCGGGCCCGGCGGCCGGGTGGAGTCAGGGCGTGGCGCGGATCTGCGGAAGGCTCCGTCAGACGGGTGGTGACGGCGTTAGCTCAGCCAGCGTAATGGAAACGTACCATATCGAACGAACAAGTGGGTACCCAGCCAAACAGTCGGCCAGCAGCACCAATGACACGGGCCGTCACCCGCGGCCACTCGAACAATGGCCGCCCGCTGCCGGCACAAACTGCACAGTACTAACGCACGCAATACGTGCACAGTCACGGGCACGGCCGACTCGCCGGACGATCGCTAATGGACGGCGCAGAACCACCCGCTTGTGACTGGGCACGCCAGGACAGCGCAGAACCACCCGCTTGTGACTGGGCACGCCAGGACAGCGCAGAACCACCCGCTTGTGACTGGGCACGCCAGGACAGCGCAGAACCACCCGCTTGTGACTGGGCACGCCAGGACAGCGCAGAACCACCCGCTTGTGACTGGGCACGCCAGGACAGCGCAGAACCACCCACTTGTGACTGGGCACGCCAGGACAGCGCAGAACCACCCGCTTGTGACTGGGCACGCCAGGACAGCGCAGAACCACCCGCTTGTGACTGGGCACGCCAGGACAGCGCAGAACCACCCGCTTGTGACTGGGCACGCCAGGACAGCGCAGAACCACCCGCTTGTGACTGGGCACGCCAGGACAGCGCAGAACCACCCACTTGTGACTGGGCACGCCAGGACAGCGCAGAACCACCCGCTTGTGACTGGGCACGCCAGGACAGCGCAGAACCACCCACTTGTGACTGGGCACGCCAGGACAGCGCACACACGGTGTGACGCGACAGCTAACCTTCAGCAGCGTAGTGATTATGCTGCATCAGCTGCGCAACTACAGTATTGCACAGGTTAAAAGCTGTTTTTAAAAAAGTACGTTTTCTGTGTTAACTCGTATTTCACAGGTTAAAAGCTGGCCGGTCAGATAAAATGTCGCTTTAGCCATGACCTCATCCATTGTATGTACACAATGTTACATTTAAACGGACCAACCTCAAAGTAGTTGCATCTAAGACCACGACTTTACGACCGCTTCTCGAGTTCTTCCTGGCAGCTTTCATGCCACACACTGCTGTTATCAACAGAACAAAGCTGAGCAGTCCTGGCCCGCCTCCGTCTGTGTCCGGGCCGGACCGGGACACTGACACCGGGGCACTGACAGCGGGACACTGACACCGGGACACTGACACCGGGACACTGACACCGGGACACTGCCAGTGGGACACTGACACCGGGACACTGCCAGTGGGACACTGACACCGGGACACTGACACCGGGACACTGACACCGGGACACTGACACCGGGACACTGACACCGGGACACTGACACCGGGACACTGACACCGGGACACTGACACCGGGACACTGACACCGGGACACTGACACCGGGACACTGCCAGTGGGACACTGACACCGGGACACTGACACCGGGACACTGACACCGGGACACTGACACCGGGACACTGACACCGGGACACTGACAGCGGGACACTGACAGCGGGACACTGACAGCGGGACACTGACACCGGGACACTGACACCGGGACACTGACAGCGGGACACTGACACCGGGACACTGACACCGGGACACTGACACCGGGACACTGACACCGGGACACTGACACCGGGACACTGACACCGGGACACTGACACCGGGACACTGCCAGTGGGACACTGACACCGGGACACTGACACCGGGACACTGACACCGGGACACTGACACCGGGACACTGACACCGGGACACTGCCAGTGGGACACTGACACCGGGACACTGACACCGGGACACTGACACCGGGACACTGACACCGGGACACTGACACCGGGACACTGACACCGGGACACTGACACCGGGACACTGACACCGGGACACTGACACCGGGACACTGACACCGGGACACTGACACCGGGACACTGACACCGGGACACTGACACCGGGACACTGACACCGGGACACTGACACCGGGACACTGACAGCGGGACACTGACACCGGGACACTGACACCGGGAGGACGCCGTGTGACACCGGGAGGACGCCGATCGGACCGGGACACTGACACCGGGACACTGACACCGGGACACTGACACCGGGACACTGACAACGGGACACTGACACCGGGAGGACGCCGTGTGACACCGGGAGGACGCCGATCGGACCGGGACACTGACACCGGGAGGACGCCGTGTGACAGCGCGGTGACAGCAGGACGCCGTGTGACAGCGCGGTGACAGCAGGACGCCGCCTGGCCGGACACAGGCCGACCCAGAGTCCTACACGCGCTCCGCGGCGCCGTCACCGTTTCTCTATTGTCGGCGCCGCGCCGCTCTGTGTCTCTCTGTAAAATGGAGCAGCTGCCGCCGGCCGCGGCGCCGCGCCACTCTCGCCGCGTGAGCGCCTGATTTACTTTCCGGCCTGCCCCGCGGCGGCGGCGGCGGCGGCGGCGGCGGCGGCGGCAGTGGTGGTCCAATGGGGCACGGACGCGGCAGTACAGCACAGACTTCAGTGTGACGATCCGACATAGCCGGGACGACCCGACGGAAGAAGAGCGAAGTCTAGGGGATGGCATGAGGCCAAAGGTCACATCAGCTCAGCACGACAGTGACCTATGAAACCAGCGCCATTGCTGTCTGCATCCGTCGGCTGAGTGACTGGGTAGACACGCGAAAAGCAGAACAGTCACCCGAAAAGCAGAACGCAGCCCGCTCTATGGCCAGTCGCGCGGCAAAGCGACACGGGTCAGGTCCACAGGACTCGACCGACAGACCACGGCAAGGACACCACCCTCAACGTCCTGCAGAGGCGCGACACAGCCCGACACGGAGCAAACACGGCCATCCATGACCGCCACCAGCCTCGCGCGGCCACACGGTCCGATGGCGCCCTGGGCCGACGGCCGGCGCCTGTACCCCGTCTGACGTCACAGTGATAGACCCCGCCGGCTGCAGCTCAGCTGTGTACCGCGCACTGGCCGATCAGTGGAAACACCCGGCGCCGGCCCTGAGCACTGAGCATCCTCTGAGTCAGCCGCCGCTACTTCCGACCGGAAGAGTGCGCTCCACCGAGAGATGTGACGTCACCACATCACGGGCACTAGAGCGGGCGACCAGGCAACTGACGCGTTATCAGTGATGACGGGATTGCTCAAATAGATGCAGTGAAAAACAGCATATATGAAAGTTTATTGATCGAAAGCTTTCGAAGACCGCAAGTTCAAGGACCTTTGCGAAACACATACCTTCTGGATCCTGTTTTCACAGCACGCATTCAGACATTCCCATACATCACAATCAAATTTTGGTCGGTTTTGTCTCCCCTACCGGCCACTGTGAAGGCATGAATGAGCGCTCGCCGCCCGGCGTCCGTGACTGGGCAGGGGAGTGGCGCAGGGAGGGGGGGGGGGGGGGGAGGTCGTCCGTCATCCCTGGATGACGTCAGGCCGTCAGCAGTGGAGCGAGGCCATCTGCCGCCTCCCTCGCCGCCGCCGCCTCCCTCACCGCTGCCGCCTCCCTCACCGCGCTGAGCAATGAGAGCCACACTGCCGCTGCTCAGTCGGCCCGTACCGACCGTTTAAGGCCGACCTATAGAAGGTCGAATGCTCTGTGCATATCAATCTGTGGCGCCGCTGCCGGTGGGTGGCGCCGCTGCCGGTGGGTGGCGCCGCTGCCGGTGGGTGCCAGTGGGTGCCGGCGGCCTCTCCCTCAGACGGTGATATGAATAACACATGCCACGTGAGGAGCCGGATCGAGTCGGGACGCACGGACGCCGTACAAGGTCACGACCAGGTCACGTGCTGGCGTTCTGCGACGCAGCCTGAGGTGCGGCGGGAACACTTCCGCGAGCATTGTGACCGAATTTGTTGCGATATTTCGCTCACAGTTCAGTTCATCATACACAACAGATTGAGATATGATAACATAAGACGTTTCACATAAATTTTAATTTACTGTTTTTGACATAACAGCAGAGACGTTTTGCTGACAACACTAAAATGTGATAACATTACTTCAATCACGGCATGCACGGGAATCACGGCATTTACAATGTCTGCCAATACGATATTTGTACCGCAGTTTCTGTGATGTGCCCGACGGCCGCGACAGCGCTCGCTAACCGTCCGTCGGTCGGCCGGTCGGCTGCTGCCCGGGGGCTAAAAATACACCCATCCAGTGCTGATCGGCGGCCGCCGGGGGCCCGGGCCACCACGGACCAGCCGCACTCGGCGTGCGGATCACCGGTGACCTTTCCGGCGGGTGTACCGATCGACACAGGGAGAGGGAGACGGCGAGTGGCCGGCGGAGCCACCCCCTGACACACCGCTAGGTGGCGAGGAGCGGAGCAGAGGGAACGTGGATGAAAATCCCATACACGACCAATACAAACAACTTTAACATTGTTTTGAGTAAACAAAACGGCACACAGAAATAATCAATATATTGACAGCTTTCGAAGTTTCGAAGGATTCCAAAGCCAGGGACTTCCAATAAATAAATATCCCCTTGATGCTGTAATTCACAGCACACATTCAACAGTTTTCATCACTGTTTACCGAGTTTTGGTCAGTTTTCTCCTATCGATGACACAAAGTGCGCCGGTGGCAGATAGGCCGCGAAGCCCCACACTGACGTCAATGACTGAGTGGTGCCTTACCGCGAACAGTGCCACGACCGATACTGATGTAACACGACAGTGCCACGACCGATACTGATGTAACACGACAGTGCCACGACCGATACTGATGTAACACGACAGTGCCACGACCGATACTGATGTAACACGACAGTGCCACGACCGATACTGATGTAACACGACAGTGCCACGACCGATACTGATGTAACACGACAGTGCCACGACCGATACTGATGTAACACGACAGTGCCACGACCGATACTGATGTAACACGACAGTGCCACGACCGATACTGATGTAACACGACAGTGCCACGACCGATACTGATGTAACACGACAGTGCCACGACCGATACTGATGTAACACAACAGTGCCACGACCGATACTGATGTAACACGACAGTGCTATCGACACAACGTCTCACTTGGCCGTCACTTCAAGCAGGCACTCAGAGAAGTGTAACAATAAATCATCGACAGCCTTATCTTAATCTATGGTGAGATTTTATGTCGATTTGTCTGGATAATTCTACTTTGACCTGCTGGGGCCATTGAGCAACGAATAGATGGAGATGGAGAAGTGAGACAAAAAGGCGGAGCCAACCGACCATCAATGGGGCTTGCAGTGCCTTCAACCGTCGGGCGAGGGGGGCGGGAGAGAATCCAGCCCATTGATGAGGCCACAAAACCCGGCAAGCAGCTTAAAGTCCAGTTAGATGCCTGGAGGCTAACGGCCAGCAGTCTTCCGTTTAGCGTTGGTGTGACTAAAGATGGGGGACCGGCAATAGCTAGCTACACAATGGCCCATCCCGATGCTTTTCTGCGCCCCAGCACGAACACAGTGCAATATGGTAGGGACGTGGGGACTGGGAGAGGTAACGGAGGTGTGGCTAATAACCAGAGGCCCCCGATCAACGCCAGCCAGCGCTCAGCGCTCTCCACACTTCCAACAGCTCTCCACACCCCCTCGATACGGTGCAGCCGTGGCTGGAAGTGCAGATCACGGGACTCCCATCCCAGCTCCGATTGTCGTGCTTCCATCCACGCTCCAACACTCACCCCTGCTCCTCCTTCGCCTTCAATGATCCCCGCTCCAACACTCATCCCTGCTCCTCCTTCGCCTTTAATGATCCTAGATCCAACACTCACTCCTGCTCCTCCTTCGCCTTCAATGATCCACGCTCCAACACTCACCCCTGCTCCTCCTTCGCCTTCAATGATCCCCGCTCCAACACTCACCCCTGCTCCTCCTTCGCCTTCAATGATCCACGCTCCAACACTCACCCCTGCTCCTCCTTCGCCTTCAATGATCCCCGCTCCAACACTCATCCCTGCTCCTCCTTCGCCTTCAATGATCCCCGCTCCAACACTCACCCCTGCTCCTCCTTCGCCTTCAATGATCCACGCTCCAACACTCACCCCTGCTCCTCCTTCGCCTTCAATGATCCCCGCTCCAACACTCATCCCTGCTCCTCCTTCGCCTTTAATGATCCTAGATCCAACACTCACTCCTGCTCCTCCTTCGCCTTCAATGATCCACGCTCCAACACTCACCCCTGCTCCTCCTTCGCCTTCAATGATCCCCGCTCCAACACTCACCCCTGCTCCTCCTTCGCCTTCAATGATCCACGCTCCAACACTCACCCCTGCTCCTCCTTCGCCTTCAATGATCCCCGCTCCAACACTCATCCCTGCTCCTCCTTCGCCTTTAATGATCCTAGATCCAACACTCACTCCTGCTCCTCCTTCGCCTTCAATGATCCACGCTCCAACACTCACCCCTGCTCCTCCTTCGCCTTCTTCTTGTAGAGCGCGGCGAACCGCGCAATCACCGCCTTGCGAGTCATCACTCAAACCACAACACCACACTGCGAACGTCGAACGTCGAACGTCGAACGTCGAACGTCGAACGTCGAACGTCAAACGTCAAACGTCGAACGTCGAACGTCGAACGTCGAACGTCGAGCGCCAGGCGTCGGTGGGTCGGCGGCGGCGGCGGCGTAGGCGAGGGGCGGGAGCGGTGGCGGTCCGACCCCAACGCGCGCTGGCAGCACACTGAAGGACGGCCGGGCGGCCGGGCGGTCGGGCGGCGTTTGAATCGAGCCAGCCAGCCAGCCGGCCCACGCACCACACCGCACCGCAGCGCAGCGCTCGCCGGCGATCGGACGCCCACCACAGCTGCTGCTGCTGCTGCTGCTGCTGCCACTGGGTCTGGGGGGGGGGGCCTGGATGGACGGGGCGGGATGAATTGGATTGGGGCCCGGAGTGATGGCCCGGCCGGGATGACCCTGATGTGGACAGCCGGACATGAAAGCAGGATTTTTAAAATCATATCCGCAACGGATATGGTAGCCCAAGGCAGATGTTTCTTGTCCGTTGGTGATGCGTATGAATACATAAATAAATAAGTAAAATCTCGAGATGTCATGGTTTAGGCCACAACGGTTACTGCTCATCGCCACTGAGACACGTCCGTTCAGATATCATAGCCATGTACTGGATGGATGGCCCAACACATCGGCCTTCTCGGCTGCAGTGCCTCTGGCATTGATTTGGAAATGATGACGATGATGACCGTTGATGTTTACGGGAGCAGCAGAGGTAATATGACGCCCATAACTTTACAATATTTAACAGAACTCCCCAAATGCATGGATTTGCCGTCCGCTTAGCCTTGTTCATAGGCGTAGGAACAGGGGGGGGGGGGGGCATGGCCCCCTCACTTTTCGGCCATTTTTTTGGGCTAAAATCTTCATTTTTGCTTGGTGAGTAAAGTGTTTCATGGCAAAAGGTTCGCTAAGACGAAACAGCCCAAATCTGCAAAGAAATATTCCATAGGGGGGTTGGGGTACTCTAAAAACGAGATCACAGTTTCACTGCCCCCCCCCCACTTTTCGTGACGTTCCTACGCTCCTGGCCTTGTTTCCAAACGCCATCGATCCCAAGCTTCCCGATCAATATTCAGCTGTTCACCAACCGTCGCTCTTACGGCTCAATCCCCTCTGACGTACCCGCACAATGTCACGAACCACGCAGCCTCATCCGCACGATTCCGAACTTCCTCTCCCATCCTGCATCTTAGTCATGCTGCACGTCACTGGTGTGGCCACGTGGCCTGTGTCCGGCGCGGGTCGCCTTGTCGCCGCCGAGATGGAAGTCTTGTGTTGGACCGTTCTCTCACCTGGGACTCCCACGTCACTGAAGTCACCCGACGCTGTTTCGGAGTTTTGAGTGGCCTGTCACACCTCAGGGAGCACCTGCCCCCCCCCGTTATCTCCGCGCTGATCAACGCCCTGGTCTTCTCCCAAATTCGCTACTTCATCTCTATTTACGGCTCTGGTACCAAAAAGAACTTGTCCCGACTTGAAAAAATCATTAACTACGCAGCTAAGGTACTTTTCGTCCGCAACAAGTTTGACCACGTCTTGGACCTTCTAAGAAGACTGGGCTGGCTCAGCGCGGAGAACATGACCTCGTACCACACTCTGTGCCTTACGCACAAGGTGCGCCGACACGGCGAGCCCCAGGCCCTGGCTGATTGTCTGATTGTCTGTTTGTCTGTTTACCGTAGCCGCGACCCGCGATAGGATCACTCGTCAGGACAGTGACCTGTGTGTCCCCCGTTGGCGCACAGAGCTGGGTAAGAGGCGTTTCAGCTGCAGAGCGCCACTATCATACAACGCCCTGCCACCGGAGTTGCGGCAGCTCTCCCTGTGCCGATGTTTGGCGGCGCCGTCTGTGGCGACATCTCTCGGACGTCCCGCCTGAGCCGGACTAGTGCGCCGCTCGCCGCGCTGTGTGCTCCCGCAGCTGTATTGCCAGCGACCGTGATGACTGCGATGACTGTGATATTGACCATGTTTAGTAGTATTTTATCTATCTTTCAGCGCGCTTTTACCTATTGTCCCATTTGTCCCATTGCCAACTGACGAGAGGTTTTATTCACGAGTAAATTTTCACGGGTGAATTGTGGATCTCAATACATGTGATTGTGATTGTGATTCGGAGTCTGAGTCGGAGCGGCTTGGCGATAGAGTCAGTGTCAGGTACTTTTGATCTTGCTGACTGTGCTGTTCGTCGATCAGTCAGCGCTCGGAGAAGTGACGGGGAGTTGCCATTCGTTAGACGCCCCGGGCAGTGTTGAGGAGGCGTCTTTGGCAGACCCCGGACGAGCGTTCTTAGCCGACCCCATGGGGTCACCGGTTCGTTTTGAACGCTCCTTACGCCTCCCCAACCGATCACGCCACAACATATTACACCACACCACCCCACCTCACCACATCATACCATACTACATACCAGCAACCTAACAAACCAACATGCGAAAAACGCGACAATCATCTCACCTATAGCTTGTTCGTCCTCGCAACAACCATGGAAAGCGCACCTTTATATACCGTGGATCCAAACTGTACAATCGCTATGCCATTGACAATCATCTACATCGTCTTAGTGTGTATACTTTTAAACGGCATATTATATAAATATTGACTGTAGCTTCTTGATCTAATGACGCTGTTTCTTGCCACTTGTTTGCGACGCAAATGTTGTGCTTCTCACCAATGTACGACGAAGGTATTCAAATAGCCCTACTGTGTGGAAATACCTGACGACGTGAAATCAACAAATGCATAAAATAAACCACATTACACCATTCAAACCCACCAACAGCCGACCAGCAGTGCACACACACAGCCGCCACTCCCTGGCTGGCCGTTAACATATATACAATCAGACCACACGGATAGATAGCGCTCTAACGGCCGACGCGCCTATCGTCACGGGTCCCGCCAGCTCCGACCCAGACCACCCGTCTGACTCATCGTATCACGGCCCTGTACACAAACACTGCACGCTATAGAGGACAGACGTACACCGCACCAGGCCAACGGCCAGCTCATTTTCAAACGACAGCGGTTCAGAATCAGTTGCATTGTGATGACAGCAATGGACATGTTTAGAAGGTATGTTGGGAATAATTTAAGGCCAGTCATGCAAGAACGAATGCTTTGTCTGGGAAGAGCTCACACAGTTAATTGCCAAATACACCCCAGCCCCAAATACACCCCAGCCCCAAATACACCCCAGCCCCAAATACACCCCAGCGAGTAAGCAAGTGATTTTAGGGTCGCCTTCCAAATATCCGATCATTTCTGCCATACATTGCCATTTCGACATATTACGTGACCCGGATCCTCAAAAAGTTTCGTCTAATCGCTTCGAAATGACACGCTGCCACCAACTAAATATAGCCATCGGAAACAGCAGTATCGACTAGCCATGCTATCCCGGATTCCTCGAACTACTGTGTTGCGCCAGGATATCTTTCTGCGAAGTTTGGCCGCCACCGCCAGGCTGACCCGGCTGACCCGGTCGGGGCGGCGCTGAACTCTGCGCCGCCGGTGCCGGTGCGGGACGATCAATATGACCGTGTATTTACAGCACATACGCAGTCAGCTGGGCAGTCAGCGTGCGCCAGCAGCGTGAGTCAGCCGTCAGCACGTCAGCACGTCAGCACGTCAGCACGTCAGCACGTCAGCACGTCAGCGTCAGCCGTCAGCACGTCAGCACGTCAGCCGTCAGCAGTCAGCACGTCATCACGTCAGCAGGAATCCAGGACACTTGTGATGTGAGACGTCAGAGCCTGCGATGACGCCATGTTCGGTGGGGACAAACAGGACGTGCACATCGCAGAGTACGCGTCGGCCTATCAGCTCCACATCCTTACTGTCGTTTTTCAAACTCAACACCTCCACGCACCTGGCCTAACTCGTACTTGCGGATTTAAAAGAAGACATTGCTCGCGCCTCCTACACAGCACACATTAACCGCAGATACAGCACGGCCAATCATACGCGCTTCAGATACAGTGTGGCCAATCATGCGCGTTTCAGATGCAGCGCGGCCAATCATGCGCGTTTCAGATGCAGCGCGGCCAATCATGCGCGTTTCAGATGCAGCGCGGCCAATCATGCGCGTTTCAGATGCTGTGCGGCCAATCATGCGCGTTTCAGATACAGCGCGGCCAATCATGCGCGTTTCAGATGCAGCGCGGCCAATCATGCGCGTTTCAGATGCAGCGCGGCCAATCATGCGCGTTTCAGATGCTGTGCGGCCAATCATGCGCGTTTCAGATACAGCGCGGCCAATCATGCGCGTTTCAGATGCAGCGCGACCAATCATGCGCGTTTCAGATGCAGCGCGGCCAATCATGCGCGTTTCAGATGCAGCGCGGCCAATCATGCGCGTTTCAGATACAGCGCGGCCAATCATGCGCGTTTCAGATACAGCGCGGCCAATCATGCACATTTCAGATGCAGCGCGGCCAATCATGCGCGTTTCAGATGCAGCGCGGCCAATCATGCGCGTTTCAGATGCAGCGCGGCCAATCATGCGCGTTTCAGATACAGCGCGGCCAATCATGCGCGTTTCAGATACAGCGCGGCCAATCATGCGCGTTTCAGATACAGCGCGGCCAATCATGCGCGTTTCAGATACAGCGCGGCCAATCATGCGCGTTTCAGTAACTTTTCTGTCAACTTACTCGACAGTGGACACCATACTTTTCGGCAAAAAAACTTCCCTACGAAAAGTCAGGCAATGCTAAATCGGACACCACCTACAGACATTCACCGAACAGATCCATCGATTTAACACCCAAAAATAGCGCCGATGCTTTCACACATACTGACTTGACCTTTACCGCCCTACAACTGGCCGCATGGTAAGCAATGGATGGCTGATCGGAGGATTGTAGGAGGCGGGGTCGGCGCTACCCCTACTTATCTGCTACTGGCTACTGCTATTCTGAATTTGACGATTGTTATTTTTGTTCAAGAGGCGCATTAGTCTAAGCTTAAACATTTGCCCCAACTTGCGTTTGTCTGTTTTTGGTACGTATATTTTGTTCTTAAAATAACCTTCAACTTTCTCTTGACAAATCCCACCGCAGATTCGCGGAACACACGGTAAAACGCCGCCGCGGACCAGTACATATAAACAGGTCGCGTTGTCAGTACGTGGAAAGCCGGACGGCTGTTCAGATGCGTTCGCTGGCGGCAGGTGGAGGACAGCTCACGCCGCGTCAGCTCAGTGGCCTGGAGAGCCGGCGCCGTCGGAAGCGATGTCGACATGCCGTCGTTACGGTATATCATCGGTGATATCCGGGACACACGCGGCCACACGGGGCTGGCCATCTGGCGCGACGCAGCCGAGACGGTACCGGAGAGACTGGCACGCCAGGTCGACAGCTGGTGAGTTCCCAGTGCTGCTGGCATGGTCACTTTACCGACAGCACGGCTAGAGAGATAGAGAACCGACGGCGGTACGAATATCGTGAACCGACAGTACGGCTAGAGAACAGACGGTACGAATATCGTGAACCGACAGCACGGCTAGAGAGAACCGACGGTACGAATATCGTGAGCCGACAGCACGGCTAGAGAGAACCGACGGTACGAATGTCGTGAACCGACAGCACGGCTAGAGAGAACCGACGGTACGATATCGTAAGCCGACAGCACGGCTAGAGAGAACAGACGGTATGAATATCGTGAGTCGCCAGTACGGCTAGAGAGAACCGACGGTACGAATATCGTGAGCCTGAGAGTACGGCTAGAGAACCGACGGCGGTACGAATATCGTGAGCCGACAGCACGGCTAGAGAGAACCGACGGTACGAATATCGTGAACCGACAGCACGGCTAGAGAGAACCGACGGCGGTACGAATATCGTGAGGCGACAGCACGGCTAGAGAGAACCAACGGTACGAATATCGTGAACCGACAGCACGGCTAGAGAGAACCGACGGTACGAATATCGTGAACCGACAGCACGGCTAGAGAGAACCGACGGTACGAATATCGTGAACCGACAGCACGGCTAGAGAGAACCGACGGCGGTACGAATATCGTGAACCGACAGCACGGCTAGAGAGAACCGACGGTACGAATATCGTGAGCCGACAGCACGGCTAGAGAGAACCGACGGTACGAATATCGTGAACCGACAGTACGGCTAGAGAGAACCGACGGTACGAATATCGTGAACCGACAGCACGGCTAGAGAACCGACGGTACGAATATCGTGAGCCGACAGCACGGCTAGAGAGAACCGACGGTACGAATATCGTGAGTCGCCAGTACGGCTAGAGAGAACCGACGGTACGAATATCGTGAGCCGACAGCACGGCTAGAGAGAACCGACGGCGGTACGAATATCGTGAGCCGACAGCACGGCTAGAGAGAACCGACGGTACGCATATCGTGAGCCGACAGCACGGCTAGAGAGAACCGACGGTACGAATATCGTGAGCCGACAGCACGGCTAGAGAGAACCGACGGTACGAATATCGTGAGTCGCCAGTACGGCTAGAGAGAACCGACGGTACGCATATCGTGAGCCTGAGAGTACGGCTAGAGAGAACCGACGGCGGTACGAATATCGTGAACCGACAGCACGGCTAGAGAGAACCAACGGTACGAATATCGTGAACCGACAGCACGGCTAGAGAACCGACGGCGGTACGAATATCGTGAACCGACAGCACGGCTAGAGAGAACCAACGGCGGTACGAATATCGTGAACCGACAGCACGGCTAGAGATAACCGACGGTACGAATATCGTGAACCGACAGCACGGCTAGAGAGAACCGACGGCGGTACGAATATCGTGAACCGACAGCACGGCTAGAGAGAACCGACAGCACGGCTAGAGAGAACCGACGGCGGTACGAATATCGTGAACCGACAGCACGGCTAGAGAACAGACGGTACGAATATCGTGAGCCGACAGCACGGCTAGAGAGAACCGACAGCACGGCTAGAGAGAACCGACAGGCGGCTACTGTCCAGAGTTATCAGTACACTGTACATACAGCTATTCTGAACCGCACAGACAGCACAGCCCCGGTCTAACTAACGACCTCTGCTCTCTCATATGAGCCCCTGAAGCCATCAGATCACCATTGAGTCCGCTGGCCAGCCCATGACTCTCCGCCCGATACCCGGCGCTCCAGCGAGTCTCCAGTGAGTCTTCACACTCCAGTGAGCCCCCCGGCAGCCCACTGACACACCCAAAACTCCGGTGAGTTGTCCCAGTGACGTCACTTGTCACTATGACGTCACGACCATCAGCTGCTGACAGCCGACACGACGTACGGCCGCTACTCCTTGTCCGGCCGAGATTCGCCGCTAACCCGGCGACATTCTGCCCAGACACATCCCGTCCCGTCCCGAATCGCCCCAAATGTCAACCCTGTCAGCGTCACCGAGTCCAACATCCAACGACACGGACGACACCGCCAAGGATGCCTGAAAAGCTTCACTGACCAGCAACAAAAACACCTTCTGACGAATTGCCGACTGTAGCGCGACAGTCGGAGCAGGCTGTCTGCCCCACGGGGTGGCGGTGGGCGGCGGGCGGCGGCGGGCGGCGGGCGGCGGGCGGCGGGTGAACAGGGGTGGGACTGATGCGGCTGGAGACCATGACAGATGCCACACACCAGTCATCCGTCCTCCTGACCCCTCAGCGTCGCTGCCACCACCGGCGTCCAAACCAAACACAGGCGCCCGGTCAGGACAGGGAGAACACTCAGCGGAATCCCCACCAGCACCGGCCCGTCGCCAAAAACCTGCCGTCCAACTCCGGTTCATCACAGGCAGGAAGGTACTCTGAGCTGGCTGGCTGGCTGGCTGGCTGGCTGGCTGGCTGGCTGGCTGGCTGGCTGGCTGGCTGGCTGGCTGGCTGGCTGGCTGGCTGGCTGGCTGGCTGGCTGGCTGGCTGGCTGGCTGGCTGGTCTAGTAACGGGCACCGTGACATATCACGTCGCGACACGTCACGGTGGCGTCACACCACGTTACGGCGGCCAGAGACAACAGCTCAGCACGCCGTTGACACCCGTGACGCGGGTGGCGGATGACAGCGCTCTCGCCCGCCCGTCACACCATCCGTTAGTCCCACAGGACGACACGCTGAGCTGTGGCAGCCCGTCAACAGTGCCAAACTGTGGGACGCTCTCAGACCCCTCCCGAGCTGCTTCGTTCCAGCTCATTAACTCAGCCCATCAGTCAGTTACGAGCCCACGGGGGAATGTGGACGTCAGCGTGACACCTTTGGAACCTTCGGAGGCGCGGGAGGGGAGAAGAGTAGAGGGCCAATAACCGCTCCCTGCCTGGTGTACGCCGGGACGCACAGTACGGCCATAACGCCATAATACACGGATGCGATGCAATGACGACGCAGTATTGCCTGATTGCAGTGTTGCAAAGTAGACGCTTGCGTGCCGCCACCGAACCTACACGCAACGTGCACATTCATCGCTAGCCTTTGTCGAAGCACGCACTCGCTAAATCACCATACCCACGTACCACATCTAAACCCCGCACACCGCGCTGGGGCGAACCCACAAGACCACGCGTGTCCCGCCTCCCCGCTATTTCCTCCCCGGCATATCAGCTCCTGAACACACAAACATACAGCCACTAACGACATGGCAATCGTTTAACCTTCAAGGCGAGCTAAATACCACGAGGATACCGCAGGCTGTTAGCACACCTCAAGAGGCCGTAAATTACCACCTCAGAGCCGAGCGGAAGTCCTTCCGATACCGACGCGTCTCGAGGGCGGTACCTAATGGCCTTGGCTGACGGCGCAATACAGGAGGCTCTACGCGGTGGTTGTGGGCGGCAAAACGCGTTAGAAGTCTCTCTCCCTCCGGGACACTGTGGGCGGTACAGGGCGCTTCCGGAGTGCTGAGAGCTGGGACAAATGTGAGCCAGCCAAGCGGGGAGGATCGTTTACAGGCTGGCTGTGTCGTTTACTGCGACACATTGTAGGCTGTAGTACGCTGTGTGGTATTATTGGTATACTCTGGTGTCGGAGTAAAAACATCCAGGTGAATAAATACCCCGCTACGTGGCGACACACCACCAATAGTGACAACTATTCGGTCGAAAGATTAGGCGACTCAAAGAAGGTCGAGGTCAGAAGGTCAAGGTCAAGTTATACTTTGAATTGGTAAACCGTGTCGCATCACAATACGTTTCGGTTCCTCCCAGGAGCTCTGGCAGCCCCTCAGACCGATACTTTCAGTGCATGACCAGCACTTGCATGATGGTCAGCAGCAGCAGCAGCAGTGATACCACCACCGTCCCCGTCCTCCATTTCAGCTCCGCACCAACCAACCCAGCAGCAGTGATACCACCACCGTCACCGTCCTCCATTTCAGCTCCGCACCAACCAACCAGTGATACCACCACCGTCACCGTCCTCCATTTCAGCTCCGCACCAACCAACCCCGAGATCAACCGCTGGCGGCCTTCACTGTCTGACGCTAAGCCAAGCTCCCCGGCCGGCTTCCCATTCATCTCAATCGTGACCGCCGCCGCCCCGCCGCCACCGCCGCCACCGCCACCACCACCGCTAAAGCCCTCGCCGCTGCCGCCGCCGCCGCCGCCGCCGCCCTCGCCGTCGCCGCCGCACGAGTTCCCCGGTCCACTGACAAACCAGCCTAATCCGCCTGTGGCCAGCGCCGCCGGTGGTCGACCGCCTGTGGCCGCGTTGGTGGTCTAAAAACACACATGGCTGCGCGAACCGGGTCAGCGAATCGCCGGCCGCCGCCGCCGCCGCCGCCGCCGCCGCCGCCCGTCGAGAGCGTCATTCGGCAGTCGCGCCGATTACGGCGACAGTGTGGCGGCCGGCGGCGGTCAGCGGCGCGGCACGGCGCCATATGTGCCGCAGTGCACGGACTGGCGCGGGAGGCCGTGATGAGAACAGGCTGACGAGCTGGACTGGAACGCTATGATTTGGTTGGGTCTGTGCTTTAAGGAATTTCTCAACAGACTCAAAAAGGGACGCAAGCTTACCCGGACCTGCATAAGAAAATTATATTTACGGTGTCAGAATGAATGCAAAATGTGATGCGGTGGTAGTGTTTTAGGGGCGCCGCAACTGATGAATGAATACATGAATGAATGAATGAATGAATGAATGAATGAATGAATGAATGAATGAATGAATGAATGAATGCAAAAATGAATAGAAATGACTAAAAATACCTATACCAGAAATGCCATCAATGACTATGATTCGTCACTGTCAGAATGGATTAGCGTCAGATCAGTTTTATTCTGAGCTATTCGGAGAGGCTACCGCGCAAGGCTTCCATTTACAGCTTTCCGGTAACAAAAAGCTGAAAGCTTTCTAACTAAAGCCTATCCATTTGTCCAGCCACGCAGCTCTGCCGGAAGGCCAGACCAATTCCTCCCCCACAAGGCAGATTGATCCCAGGCCAGCGGAAAACGTCGGACCAATTCCTCCCCCACAAGGTAAATTGATCACAGGCCAGCGGAAAAGGTCAGACCAATTCCTCCCCCACATACAGCGGGCTCCCAGGCCAGCGGAAAACGTCAGACCAATTCCTCCCCCACAAGCAGCGGGCTCCCAGGCCAGCGGAAAAGGTCAGACCAATTCCTCCCCCACAGGGTAGATTGATCACAGGCCAGCGGAAAAGGCCAGACCAATTCCTCCCCCACAGGGTAGATTGATCACAGGGCAGCGGAAAAGGCCAGACCAATTCCTCCCCCACAAGGTAAATTGCTCACAGGCCAGCGGAAAAGGTCAGACCAATTCCTCCCCCACAAGGTAGATTGATCACAGGCCAGCGGAAAAGGTCAGACCAATTCCTCCCCCACAAGGTAGATTGATCCCAGGCCAGCGGAAAACGTCAGACCAATTCCTCCCCCACAAGGTAGATTGATCTCAGGCCAGCGGAAAACGTCAGACCAATTCCTCCCCCACAAGGTAGATTGATCACAGGCCAGCGGAAAAGGTCAGACCAATTCCTCCCCCACAAGGTAGATTGATCCCAGGCCAGCGGAAAACGTCAGACCAATTCCTCCCCCACAAGGTAGATTGAACACAGGCCAGCGGAAAAGGTCAGACCAATTCCTCCCCCACAAGGTAGATTGATCCCAGGCCAGCGGAGAAGGTCAGACCAATTCCTCCCCCACAAGGTAGATTGATCCCAGGCCAGCGGAAAAGGTCAGACCAATTCCTCCCCCACAAGGTAGATTGATCCCAGGCCAGCGGAAAACGTCAGACCAATTCCTCCCCCACAAGGTAGATTGATCCCAGGCCAGCGGAAAAGGTCAGACCAATTCCTCCCCCACAAGGTAGATTGATCCCAGGCCAGCGGAAAAGGTCAGACCAATTCCTCCCCCACAAGGTAGATTGATCCCAGGCCAGCGGAAAACGTCAGACCAATTCCTCCCCCACAAGGTAGATTGATCACAGGCCAGACGCTCCACACACGGGGGTACGCCGGGTACATTCACGTTGGGTTGGTGCTCTCGCTATTTGCCCCTGGCCGGGATGCTCAGCGGTAGGTGGCAGAGGCCAGATGACGTCAGCAGGGATGTGAATCACGTCCAACCGGCTGGGCACGTACAACTCTCGCTACAACTCATCCAATCAACGGAAATGGTGCCATCCAGTGGTAGTGGTGGCCAGAATCCACGCAACGAGACGCAATTGGTGAAGGATTTGACTCTAATCACAGCGATCTATCAAATTTAAAGGTCTGCACCTAATTCATGAAGAATACATACATACCATCCAGTTCAAATCTGACAGTTCAAAAGTGCAAAGGGAAAATAATACTAGGACCGAACGGTGACAGCAGCGGTCTCCCAGGCCAGCGGAAGTGAACCAGAGATGACCGCATCGGGCGCATGGCTCCATCATGCTCAAGTCCAGCCACGGTTACCAGATACTTAATCTGGTAACCGTGCAGCCCTATCACGGAGTTTATAACGGGGCCACAGCGGATATATCCCGCTTCCGGGCGGCCAGAAATGAGCGGGGTGTCGGATCAGCTGCCGTCAAATGTAATCTGGAGCGCGTGTGAATAGGTGCGCAGAGCGGAGAAAGCAGATCAGAACAGAGCAGAGACAGATTGAGTTGGCATAGAGCCGAACATGCCGTCTCCTCACGGTATCTCACGGTCGACTCCGCCCTGTTCAGTCAGAACAGAGCAGATCAGAACAGAGCAGACAGATTGAGTTGGCATAGACCCGAACATGCCGTCTCATCACGGCTCACGGTCGACTCCGCCCTGTTCAGTCAGAACAGAGCAGATCAGAACAGAGCAGACAGATTGAGTTGGCATAGACCCGAACATGCCGTCTCATCACGGCTCACGGTCGACTCCGCCCTGTTCAGTCAGAACAGAGCAGATCAGAACAGAGCAGACAGATTGAGTTGACATAGACCCGAACATGCCGTCTCATCACGGCTCACGGTCGACTCCGCCCTGTTCAGTCAGAACAGAGCAGATCAGAACAGAGCAGACAGATTGAGTTGACATAGACCCGAACATGCCGTCTCATCACGGCTCACGGTCGACTCCGCCCTGTTCAGTCAGAACAGAGCAGATCAGAACAGAGCAGACAGATTGAGTTGACATAGAGCCGAACATGCCGTCTCCTCACGGTATCTCACGGTCGACTCCGCCCTGTTCAGTCAGAACAGAGCAGATCAGAACAGAGCAGAGACAGATTGAGTTGACATAGACCCGAACATGCCGTCTCATCACGGCTGACGGTCGACTCCGCCCTGTTCAGTCAGAACAGAGCAGAGACAGATTGAGTTGGCATAGACCCGAACATGCCGTCTCATCACGGCTCACGGTCGACTCCGCCCTGTTCAGTCAGAACAGAGCAGATCAGAACAGAGCAGAGACAGATTGAGTTGACATAGATCCGAACATGCCGTCTCCTCACGGTATCTCACGGTCGACTCCGCCCTGTTCAGTCAGAACAGAGCAGATCAGAACAGAGCAGACAGAGATTGAGTTGACATAGACCCGAACATGCCGCCTCCTCACGGTATCTCACGGTCGACTCCGCCCTGTTCAGTCAGAGTGGTAACCCAGCGTGCATGCGTCCCCACGCCGCGCCGGGCCTGATTGGGTTCCCAGCAGAGCCCTGCATCGGCACCCGGCAGGACATGTCAGCCCGTGCCAGAGAATCGACGCCGGCGGCTGACAGGCGCGCTCCCGATCGGAGCGAGAGAGAAGGACCAATGTGCGCACGCTACCCAGTAACCAAGCCCTCGTCGACGGCTCAGACCCAGTCCAGAGTCGTCTGACTACTCCAGTCTAACACGAAGAGCAGGCGGCAATTCAGACAAATGCGTCTGCAATAT
Source organism: Chirona hameri (assembly GCA_036785665.1). Lineage (NCBI taxonomy): Eukaryota > Metazoa > Arthropoda > Thecostraca > Balanomorpha > Balanidae > Chirona > Chirona hameri. The sequence continues at coordinate 48,528 of JAXIVJ010005588.1, forward strand.
CTAGATGGTTGAAGAGGAGATATCGGGCACCAGGACAGGGTTGTGCTCGACTCAGATTATTTAGACTGACTCGACTCTGACTCATTTACGAAGGGACTCTGACTCAACTCTGACTCAAGCGGGGAAATTATTTGTTTGAGTCGACTCAGCTTTAACTCATTTGCTTTTACCTCTGACTCAACTCTGACTCAAGCGAGGGGGACAATTTGTTTGAGTCGACTCAACTTTGACTCATTTGCTTTTACCCCCGACTCAACTCTGACTCAAGCGGGATTTTGTTTTTGTTTAGTCGACTCAACTTTGACTCATGTGAAAATTGCTTGAGTCGACTAATTTTTGACCTCAAGTTCAACTAACTTAACAACTTTGATTCAAATGTATTTGACTTGCAAAAACTCATTAGAATATTATATCATATATGTAAACACTTTTTTTTAAATCTACTCTGGGTCAAGGCACATTAATGGATATTGCATTATCATAAATATCTACTGCATCCAGCTGCATTGTAAGCTATATTCAAATATATGTTCCTAATACAAATACAAATAATAATAATAATAATAATAATAATTATTATTATTATTTCGCACCAGCACAGCTACGTATTGTTTATGTTATTGATTTATGTGGGTTTGAAAAGCACTCTAGAACATTGTTTGGACCCCTTTATTATTTAGTTGCTCCCATTGTTTTGCTTGTTATATCAGATGTGACTTTGACTTGTAAGAGGTTGAGTCGACTCAGCTTTGACTCAAGCAGCATCCAGGTGACTCAACTTTGACTCAAGCGACATCCATGCGACTTCGCTCGGACTCAACTCAAACCCCTATTTTGATTAAGCGACTTGACACTGACTCAAGTTGAGCCCTTATTTGTTTAAAGTGACTCAACTCTGACTCAAGGAGAGACCCTATTTTTCTTAAGCGACTCGACTCTGACTCAAGTTGATTTGAGTCAGAGTTGAGTCAAATCTGACTCACCGACTCTGAGTCGAGCACAACCCTGTACCAGGATATATGCACCATTGTCCTTGTGGATACCAGCACGCTTAGTTGGTATTCCGGTAGCTCGAAGAGGAAAATATTGAGCGACGCCCTGACATTTCAGCGTGGATGCTGATTATCACAGCAATTTCCCAGCAACTTCCTTATCGTGAAGTTACCACACGTCATACATCATACCACACACCGATCAGTGCAGATAGCACTGCTATCCCCACCTAGTCCCGACAGGCACACCATCTATATTCCAGTCCATCAACTAGTAGTGCGCGTCGCCGTCGGCAGATGGCACTGGTGACTCACCTGGCCACGTTCTCCATGCTGACTGCTCGCGGTGTGGCGATGTTGTACGGCTCGTTGTAGGCGGATGATGTGTCCAGCGGCGCTGCAACGCAGGGTCACAGGTCAGGGTCACATGTCAGGGTCACGTTCAGGTCACGGTCTCACGCAGGTGGGTTCTGCTCGGTCGCTCCAGACACAAATCCTGCATGTCTCGCTTGAAGGTGAATAACACAGACACGGTCGGCAAAAGCCCGTCTCCCCGAGTCCGTCTCCCCGAGTGTTAGTCCGTCTCCTCCCCGAGTGTTATAACCTAAATTGGGTCACTGATGCCACGATGATACGGCTTCTCGGTTTTTTGTTTTGACAAATGCACTCGTTCGGGAGAATTCCGATCGTTGTGAACTAGCTTTCCCGCTAGCAAACCCCGGATTCATGACCCACCCTACTTTTGATGACCTAACAGCCGTCAATCTGATTGACAGCACTGCAACCATCGACCAAACAAACTCCAAATTTAGCCGCGGGAGGAGCCTGCGAAAGTCACAGCTGGTCACGACACTGCACAGCCGCAGACTCGTGTGGAGCCCATGACCATGAACACAAGCCACAAACAGACCACGCGCACGGCTCAGTGGCCCGTCAACGACTCATGTGATGTCATAAAACGAGCAGCTGGGTCGCTCCAATTCGCGCAATGTGACATCAAAGGCAACACAAGGGTAAGCAGCTTCTCAGCCATTCCAGCAAATTCCGCTAAAACGGCAGACGCCTTTCTAATGTAAACCTTCGGACAAGGGTGGTGTTTCTTGAGAAATGCGTCCAGTATGATCGGAAGCGTCGACCAAGCAGTAATGGCATCAGCTTCCTATCGCTGATTTCCCAACGTTCCCGATCACGCTGTACAGTGTACGCATTTCTCAACAAACATCGTCCAGTAATCTTTTAACGTTTTCAATGAAAACACCTAAACTCTGTTTGAACATTACCAGTTATAACGTCCACCAGCCCCATCTGATCCGTGACCGCGCTGTACGCCCCCCCCCCCGCCCCCCGACAGCGCCGGCGTCCGACTCACGTGGGGGCGGTGTCCGGCCGTCCAGCATGTCGTACCGGCCGCCGGCTCCGTTGTTACCGCCGCTGTTACCATTGTTACCGGCGTGGCCGGCGCTGTTGGTGTCCAGCGGCGCCGGCGCGCTGTACACGTCTGGTGGCGGCGGAGGCGCGCTGTACACGTCTGGTGGCGGCGGAGGCGCGCTGTACACGGCCGCCGGCGCCGGTATTGGGACTGGGGCGGGGACGGGGGTGGCGGGGGCGGCGGCGGAGGGTGGCGGCCCGTCGTGCTTGGCCAGAGTGAGGACCACCCGGTCGGTGACGGACTTCAGTGCTGCCACCGCGTCCTCGTGGGTGACGTTCGCCAGTTGCCGCTCACCCCGCTGCAACACGGGATCACAACACTGATAACAACACAGCAGCAACAGCAGCAACAGCAGCACGAACAAAACGGAATCACAACAATACTGATAACAACACATCAACAACAGCAGCAACAGCAACACATAATCACAACAACACTGATAACAACACAGCAGCAACAGCAGCACGAACATAACGGGATCACAACAACACTGATAACAACACAGCAGCAACAGCAGCACGAACAAAACGGGATCACAACAACACAGATAACAACACAGCAGCAACAGCAGCACGAACAGAACGGGATCACAACAACACTGATAAAAACACAGCAGCAACAGCAGCACGAACAGAACGGGATCACAACAACACTGATAACAACACAGCAGCAACAGCAGCACGAACAGAACGGGATCACAACAACACAGATAACAACACAGCAGCAACAGCAGCACGAACAGAACGGGATCACAACAACACAGATAACAACACAGCAGCAACAGCAGCACGAACAGAACGGAATCGCAACAACACTGATAACAACACATCAACAACAGCAGCACGAACAGAACGGGATCACAACAACACTGATAACAACACAGCAGCAACAGCAGCACGAACAAACGGAATCACAACAACACTGATAACAACACATCAAGAACAGCAGCAACAGCAACACATAATCACAACAACACTGATAACAACACAGCAGCAACAGCAGCACGAACAGAACGGAATCGCAACAACACTGATAACAACACAGCAGCAACAGCAGCAACAGCAACACATAATCACAACAACACTGATAACAACACAGCAGCAACAGCAGCACGAACAGAACGGGATCACAACAACACTGATAACAACACATCACCAACAGCAGCACGAACAGAACGGGATCACAACAACACTGATAACAACACAGCAGCAACAGCAGCACGAACAGAACGGGATCACAACAACACTGATAACAACACAGCAGCAACAGCAGCACGAACAAAACGGAATCACAACAACACTGATAAAAACACAGCAGCAACAGCAGCACGAACAGAACGGAATCACAACAACACTGATAACAACACAGCAGCAACAGCAGCACGAACAAAACGGAATCACAACAACACTGATAAAAACACAGCAGCAAGAGCAGCACGAACAGAACGGGATCACAACAACACTGATAACAACACAACAGCAACAGCAGCACGAACAGAACGGGATCACAACAACACTGATAACAACACAGCAGCAACAGCAGCACGAACAGAACGGGATCACAACAACACTGATAACAACACAGCAGCAACAGCAGCACGAACAGAACGGGATCACAACAACACTGATACCACTGACAGCCACCAACCATATCAAACCAATATCGACTGAGTGAAATCATGTCCACGATAACTAAAAACTTAGCATCAGCAAAGCTTCACAAGGACCGAAAACCTGTCGTGGTAAACACCGCCAACCTGTCGTGGTAAACAACACGTCATTCGCCGGTCGTAAGAACAACTCACGAGACTCGCTTAATCTGGCCAGAGTCCCTCTACCCTAGTCCGTGAGCAGTCTTTCTTCGGCCACGCCCCCGTTTGACCTCCTCAACAGAGAAGTTTATTCCCCGGTTTGGCACCAGAGAAGTTTATTCCCCGGTTTGGCACCAGAGAAGTTTATTCCCCGGTTTGGCACCAGAGAAGTATATTCCCCGGTTTGGCACCAGAGAAGTGTATTGCCCGGTTTGGCACCAGAGAAGTTTATTCCCCGGTTTGGCACCAGAGAAGTTTATTCCCCGGTTTGGCACTGTGTCAATGTTGCACCTCTCTGCAGAGACCTGACTGACGACTCACCCCCGCGTCCACAGCTATGAGTCGGTCTCAGGTTGGACCTCTCTGGTCAGGTTGGACCTCTCTGGTCAGGTTGGACCTCTCTGGTCAGGTTGGACCTCTCTGGTCAGGTTGGACCTCTCTGGTCAGGTTGGACCTCTCTGGTCAGGTTGGACCTCTCTGGTCAGGTTGGACCTCTCTGGTCAGGTTGGACCTCTCTGGTCAGATTGGACCTCTCTGGTCAGGTTGGACCTCTCTGGTCAGGTTGGACCTCTCTGGTCAGGTTGGACCTCTCTGGTCAGGTTAGACCTCTCTGGTCAGGTTGGACCTCTTTGGTCAGGTTGGATCTCTCTGGTCAGGTTGGATCTCTCTGCAGATATCTGTCTGCCAACTCACCCCCGCGTCCACAGCTATGAGTCGGTCTCAGGTTGGACCTCTCTGGTCAGGTTGGACCTCTCTGGTCAGGTTGGACCTCTCTGGTCAGGTTGGACCTCTCTGGTCAGGTTGGACCTCTTTGGTCAGGTTGGACCTCTCTGGTCAGGTTGGAGCTCTCTGCAGAGATCTGTCTGCCAACTCACCCCCGCGTCCACAGCTATGAGTCAGTCTCAGGTTGGACCTCTCTGCACCCACTACCTCAGGTTGGATCTCTCTGGTCAGGTTGGACCTATCTGCACCCACTACCTCAGGTTGGACCTATCTGGTCAGGTTGGAGCTCTCTGCGGAGAGTTGACTGCCGACTTACCCCCGCGTCCACAGCTATGAGTCGGTTTCAGGTTGGACCTCTCTGGTCAGGTTGGAGCTCTCTGGGGAGAGTTGACTGCCAACTCACCCCGCGTCCACAGCTATGAGTCGGTCTCAGGTTGGACCTCTCTGGTCAGGTTGGACCTCTCTGCACCCACTACCTCAGGTTGGACCTCTCTGGTCAGGTTGGAGCTCTCTGCGGAGATCTGTCTGCCAACTCACCCCCGCATCCACAGCTATGAGTCGGTCTCCGATAGTCATCGTGCCGTCCTGGTGTGCCGCGCCGCTCTCCATGATCTTCGTCACGTAGATGCCTGCCGGCGGGGAACGGGATGTCAGGGGGGCAGGGTATCAGGGGGAGCAGCATGTCAGGTGGAACAGCATGTCAGGGGAATAGCATGTCAGGGGAATAGCATGTCAGGGGGAACAGGATGTCAGGGGGAACATGATGTCAGGGGGAACAACATGTCAGGGGGAACAGGATGCCAGGGGGAACAGCATGTCAGGGGGAACAGCATGTCAGGGGGAACAGGATGCCAGGGGGAACAGCATGTCAGGGGGAACAGCATGTCAGGGGGAACAGGATGCCAGGGGGAACAGCATGTCAGGGGGGAACAGCATGTCAGGGGAACATCATGCCAGGGGAACATCATGCCAGGGGAACATGATGTCAGGGGGAACAGCATGCCAGGGGGAACAGGATGTCAGGGGGAACAAAGTGTCAGGGGAACAAAGTGTCAGGGGAACAAAGTGGCAGGGGAACAAAGTGTCAGGGGAACAAAGTGTCAGGGGAACAGCATGTCGGAGGAACATCATGTCAGGGGGAACAGCATGTCAGGGGAACAACATGTCAGGGGAACAGCATGTCAGGGGGAACAGCATGTCAGGTGGAACAGCATGTCAGGGGGAACATCATGTCAGGGGGAACAGCATGCCAGGGGGAACAACATGTCAGGGGGAACAGCATGTCAGGGGGAACAGCATGTCAGGGGGAACATCATGCCACGGGGAACAGCATGCCAGGGGGAACAGGATGTCAGGGGGAACAGCATGTCAGGGGGAACAGCATGTCAGGGGGAACAACATGTCAGGGGGAACAGCATGTCAGGGGGAACAGCATGTCAGGGGGAACAGCATGTCAGGGGAACAGCATGTCAGGTGGAACAGGATGTCAGGGGAACAGCATGTCAGGGGGAACAACATGTCAGGGGAACAACATGTCAGGGGAACAGCATGTCAGGGGGAACAGCATGTCAGGGGGAACAGCATGTCAGGGGGAACATCATGTCAGGGGAACAGCATGTCAGGGGGAACAGCATGCCAGGGGGAACAGCATGTCAGGGGGAACAGGATGTCAGGGGAACAGCATGTCAGGGGGAACAGGATGTCAGGGGAACAGCATGTCAGAGGGAACAACATGTCAGGGGAACAACATGTCAGGGGAACAGCATGCCAGGGGGAACAGCATGTCAGGGGGAACAGCATGTCAGACGCAGCCGTCGCAGCCACACGCTACTGAGCGTCCTCTGGTCCAGTGCATCACCGCGTCAGACGTTGGAAGTGCTCCCGCCACGGTAGATCAGTGCAGTGTGTCACCAAGTTCTACCCCTACGGCGTCCAATATGCGCATTGCGCAAGGACAATGTCAGAAGAGCCATCAGTCGACAGGAAATATGATGAAACACAGCATTTGCTGTGCATTGCAATGCGTTTGTTTCACGCTTCAGTGCATTGCAATGCGTTTGTTTCACGCTTCACATGAGTCGGGTAACAACATCGTTACAATGTTGAGCGTTGCATCGCGAATCGATGCCGCATCCGCTACTTGCTGACCCCGGTAACAGCGACGGACGGACGGCAGGGTCACGGAATGACCATCCTCACCCGGTAACAGCGACGGACGGCAAGGGTCACGGAATGACAACCGGTTACCTCACCACCGCCACTTGCTGACACCGGTGGAACAGCGGACGGACGGCATGGGGTCACGGAATGACACACGGTTACACTCACCCGGTAACAGCGACGGACGGCAGGGTCACGGAATGACCCACCGGTTACCTCACCGCGTAACAGCGAACGGACGGCAGGGGTCACGGACATGACCACCGGATACCTCACCACCACCACAGGGTACCTCACCACCGCACACTGGAGTACCCGTCTACCTCAACCACCGCCACAGGGTTACCTCACCAACGCCCACAGGGTACCTCACCACTCGCCACAGGTGTACCCTCACCACCGCACACGACTTGCGGTCGGTACCTCACCACCGCCACAGGGTTTCCTCACCACCGCCGACCGGTTACCTCACCACGCGCCACGGTTACCTCACCACCGCCACGGTACCTCACGCACCCGCCCACAGGTTACCTCACCACCGCCGACAGGGTACCTCACCACCGCCACAGGGGTACCTCACCACCGCCACCCGGTTCAACTCACCACCGCCACAGCGGTACCTCACCACCTGCCATCGGTTACCTCACCACCGCCACCGGTTACCTCACCACCGCCACCGGTTACCTCTCCACCGCCATCGGTTACCGATCACGGCTTGATTAGTCCATCACCATTTAGCCAGCAGTAGCCTGCACAGTTCCACACACAGCCAAAAGCAGCACCACCACCCCCACCACGCGAACAACCCACGTTAGCACTGTCTCTGCCACTTTAGTAGGCAGCACAGTCCGCTGTGGCCTCGGCTGTGCTGACGGCAGTGTTTCAAACACACAGCGTGCTCCTGGGCAGCCGGCCCGACCGGTGGCGACGGCGACTGGGGTCACCCGATCTGTACTCCCTCGCCGCCCCCTCTCTCCGGCCTGATCACCACCACCTCTCCACATCATCAGATCGTCCAGAGACAGCCCCCGGCCCTGATCACCGCCACTCTCCACATCATCAGATGTCCAGAGACAGCCCCCCTCTCCCCGGCCTGATCACCGCCACTCTCACAGCATCAGATGTCCAGAGACAGCCCCCCTCTCCCGCCGCTGATCACCACCACTCTCCACATCATCAGCATGTCCAGAGACAGCCCCCCTCTCCCCGGCTGATCACCGCCACTCTCCACATCATCAGATGTCCAGAGACAGTCCCCCTCTCCCCGCCTGATCACCACCACTCTCACACAGCATCAGATGTCCAGAGACAGCCCACCTCTCCCCGGGCCTGATCACCACCACTCTCCACATCATCAGATGTCCAGAGACAGCCCCCCTCTCCCCGGGCCTGATCACACACCACTCTCCACATCATCAGATGTCCAGAGACAGTCGCCCCTCTCCCGGCCTGATCACCACCACACTCCTCCCTCAATCATCAGATGTCCCAGAGACAGTCCCCCTCTCCCCGGCCTGATCACCACCACTCTCACATCATCAGATGTCCAGAGACAGCCCCCCGGCCTGATCACCACCACTCTCCACATTCATCAGATGTCTCAGAGACAGCCCCCCCTCTCCCGGCCTGATCACACGCCACTCTCCCACATTCATCAGATGTCCAGAGACAGCCCCCCTCTCTCCCCCGGCCTGATCACCACCACTCTCCACATCATCAGATGTCCAGAGGACAGCACCCCTCTCCCCGGCCTGATCACGCACCACTCTCCACATCATCAGATGTCCAGAGACAGCCCCCCGGCCTGATCACCACCCACTCTCCACATCATCAGATGTCCAGAGGCAGCCCCCTCTCCCCGGCCTGATCACCGACCACTCTCCACATCATCAGATGTCCGAGACCAGCCCCCCAGGCCTGTTACACCACCCACTCTCCACATCATCAGAGTCCAGAGACAGTCCCCCTCTCCCCGGCCTGATCACCACCACTCTCCACATCATCAAGATGTCCAGAGGCAGCCCCCGGCATGATCACCGCCTCACTCTCCACATCATCAGATGTCCAGAGACAGCCCCCCTCTCCCCGGCCTGATCACCACCACTCTCCACATCATCAGATGTCCAGAGACAGCCCCCCTCGTCCCCGGCCTGATCACCACCACTCTCTCCACATCATCAGATGTCCAGAGACAGCCCCCCGGCCTGATCACCCGCCACTCTCCACATCATCAGATGACCAGAGACAGCCCCCTCTCCCCGGCCTGATCACCACCACTCTCACACATCAGATTACCAGAGACAGCCCCCCTCCTCCCCGCTGATCCGATCACCGCCACTCTGCCACATCATCAGATGTCCAGAGGCAGCCCCCCTCTCCCGGCCTGATCACCACCACTCTCCACATCATCAGATGTCCAGAGACAGCCCCCCTCTCCCCGGCCTGATCACCACCACTCTCCACATACATCAGATGTCCAGGAGACTGCCCCCCTCTCCCCGGCCTGATCACCACACTACTCCCACATCATCAGAATGTCCAGAGACAGCCCCGCTCTCCCCGTGGTCCTGATCACCGCCACTCTCCACATCATCAGATGTCCAGAGACAGCCCCCCCTCTCCACACGGCCTGATGTCACCACCACTCTCCACATCATCCAGATGTCCAGAACGGACAGTCCCCACTCCCCGGCACGCTGATCACCGCCACTCTCCCCACATCATCAGAGATGTCCAGGAGACAGCCCCCCTCCCTCCCACGGCCTGATCACCACCACTCTCCACATCATCAGATGTCCAGAGGCAGTCCCCCCTCTCCCCCTCGGCCTGATCACCACCACTCTCCAGCATCATCAGATGTCCAGAGACAGCACCCCCCTCTCCCCGGCCTGATCACCGCCAGCTCTCCACATCATCAGGATGAGTCTAGAGACAGCTCCCCCCTCTTCCCCGGCCTTGATCACCCACCACATCTCCACATCATCAGATGTCCAGAGACAGCCCCCCTCTCTCCCGCCTGATCACCACCACTCTCCACATACATCAGATGTCTATGAGACAGCCCCCCCTCCCCGGCCTGAATCACCACCACTCTCCACAATAATCAGATGTCCAGAGACAGCCCCCTCTCCCGGCCTGATCACCACCACTCTCCACATCATCAGATGTCCAAGTCAGCCCCCCGCCTGATCACCACCTACATCTCATACATCATCAGATGTCCAGAACAGCCCCCTCTCCCGGCATATCACCGGCCACCTCCACATCACAGGATGTCCAGAACAGCCCCCCTCTCCCGAGCCTGATCACACACTCAGGAATCGTGATCCAGAGGACAGTCCCCCTCTCCCCGCCTGATCACCACCACTCTCCACATCATCAGATGTCCAGAGACAGCCCCCCGGCCTGATCACCACCCACCTCTCACATCATCAGATGTCCAGAGACAGCCCACCCTCTCCCGGCCTGAATCACTGCTCACGCTCTTCCACATCATCAGAAGTCCAGAGACAGCCCCCCCCTCTCCCCCCGGCCTTGATCACCGCACTCTCAACATCATCAGATGCTCCAGAGACCACCCCCCTCTCCCGCGGCCTGATCACTGCGCCACTCTCCACATCATCAGATGTCCAGAGACAGCCCCCCTCTCCCGGGCACTGATCACGCCACTCTCCACATCATCAGAGTGTCCAGACGACCAGCCCCCGGCCTGATCACCACCACGTCTCCACATCATCAGATGTCCAGAGACCAGCCCCCCCGGCCTGAATCACCACCCACTCTCCACATCATCAGTATGTCCAGAGACAGCCCTCCCGGCCCTGATCACCAACCGACTCTCCAACATCATCAGGATGGTCCAGAGACAGCCCCCCCTCTTCCCCCGGCCTGATCACCACCACTCTGCCACATCATCAGATGACCAGAGACAGCCCCCCTCTCCCCGCCTGATCACCTGCGCACTCTCCACATCATCAGATGTCGCAGAGACAGCCCCCCTCTCCCCCGGCCTGATCACCACACCACACTCTCACATCAATCAGATGGGTCTAGAGACAGCGCCCCCTCTCCCGGCCTGATCACCGCCACTCTCCACATCATCAGATGTCCAGAGACAGCCCCCCGGCCTGATCACCGCCACTCTCCACAGCATCAGATGTCCCAGAGACAGCCCCCTCTCTCCCGCTGCCTGATCACCACCACTCTCCACATCTATCAGATGTCCAGAGGACAGTCCCCCTCTCCCCGGCCTGATCACTGCCCACTCTCCACATCATCAGATGTCCAGAGACAGCCCCCCTCTCCCCGGCTGATCGCCGCCACTCTCCACATCATCAGATGTCCAGTGACAGCCCCCCTCTCCCCGGCGGGGTCGATCAGCCGCCACTCTCCACATCATCAGATTCAGAGACAGCCCCCCTCTCCCCGGCCTGATCACTGCGCCACGTCTCCACATCAATCAGACTGTCCAGAGGCAAGCCCCCTCCCCCCATCTCCCCCCGGCCTGATCCAGCCCGCCACTTCTCATCAATCATCGAGATGTCCAGAGACAGCCCCCCCTCTCCCCGGCTCTGATCCACCCGCCACTCTCCACATCATCAGATGTCCATAGACAGTGCCCCCTCTCCCCGGCCTGATCACCCCCACTCTCCACATCATCTAGTATGTCCAGAGACAGCACCCCGCGGCCTGATCACCACCACTCTCCACAGCATTTCAGATTGTCCAGTAGGCCAGCGGGCACGCCAGTCTGCCCCGGCTGACTGCGACGACGCACAGGCGTGTTCCGCAGGCCGTACTCGGCTGCAGCAAGCAGCGCGCCTATCTGATCGCATCTCTTTCCGTACCGCAAGTCCCGCCCCGAACCGCCGCCTGTCTGTCCTGGTCAAGCCAGGCCCACACCTGCGCCGCGGCCCGCGTCCTGACTCCTGTCCAGCCCCGCCCGGCCCCGCCTGACTCTGTCCAGCCCCGCCCGGCCCCGCTCGGCATCGCGAGGGAGGGCACCGCCGAACTTGAGCAAGCACACGGGTTACGTTCCCGTCACCAATTTTCGCTTGTTTTCGCGTGAGATCGAACTGCGGGACGCCCCTAGCGGCAGCCCGTATAGAACGCGCCGCCTGCATGTTTCCCGCGTTCCAACCCAGGTCACTGGAGCCCGTGTCCGTCCCGACCCACACGGACCAGACATGGTCCACATGGTCAACACGGTCCCACACGGCCTCACACTGTGCCCAACACGGCCAACCCCCCCGGACCCACCCGACCCACCCCGACACCTACCCTACCCCGGACCCACCGACCCACACGCGCCCACACGGTCCACACGGCCCCACCCCGACCCCACACGGCCTACCCGACCCACACGCTCCACACGGTCCACCGCGACCCACCACCGGCCTACCCGACCCACACGGCCCACCCGACACACCACGGTCCCACCCCGACCCCACACGGTCCACACGGTCCACACGGTCCACCACGGTCCACACGGTCCACACGGTCCCACACGCCGCCCACCCCGGCCCAGCCCGGCCACCCGACCCACACGGCCCCACCCGACCCACACGGCCCACACGTCCACACGGCCCACACGGTCCACACGGTCCACCCGGTCCACCCGGTCACACGGCCCACACAGTCCACACGATCCACCCCCCACGATTCCACACGCGTCAACGACTATCACTCGCTCCCGTGTTCCTGAGCCTCAGTTCAAACTATCACTCGCTCCGTGTTCGCTGAGCCTCAGGTCAAACTATCACTCGCTCCGTGTTCCTGAGCCTCAGTTCAAACTATCACTCGCTCCGTGTTCCTGAGCCTAGGCTCAAACCTATCACTCGCTCCGTCGTTCCCTTAACCTCAGGGTCAAACTATCGCTCGCTCCGTGTTCCTGAGCCTCAGTCAAACTATCACTCGCTCCGTGTTCCTGAACCTCAGGTCAACTATCACTCGCTCCGTGTGGCCAGGGATGTGCTGACTGCTTGTTGCCTCGCCACTGTGACCCGGGTACGCGGCGAATGTGTCCTCTCCTCCTCACTCTCTCTCTCTCTCTCTCTCCTCCTCTCTTCATCCTCCTCTCCCCACTCCCTCTCCGTCTCGTCCTCATCTCTCTCATCTCTCTCTCTCTCCACCCTCTCTCTCATCACACTCTCTCTCTCTCCTCTCTCTCTCTCTCTCTTCCTCCTCTCATCTCCTCTCTCCTCTCTCATCTCTCTTCTCTCTCTCCTCGTCCTCCTCTCTCTCTCTCTCTCTCTCTCTCTCTCTCCTCTCTCTCTCCTCTCTCTCTCTGCTCTCTCTCTCTCTCTCTCTCTCTCTCCTCTCTCCTCGTCGTCTCTCGTCTAGTCTCTCATCTCTCTCTCTCATCTCTCCATCTCTCTCTTCTCTCTCTCTCTCTCTCTCTCTCTCTCTCTCTCTCTCTCTCTCTCTCTCTTCTCTCGCTCTCTCTCTCTCTCTCGTCGTCTCTATATCTCTCTCTCTCTCTCTCTTCTCTCGTCGCTCTTCTCTCTCTCTCTCGTCTCTCTCTCTCTCTCTCTCTCTCTCTCTCTCGCTCTCTCTCTCATCTCCTCTCTCTCTCATTCTCCTCACTTCTCTCTCCTCTTCTCTCTCTCTCTCCTCTCTCTCTCTCTCTCTCTCTCTATCCTCTCTCTCTCTCTCTCTCTCTCTCTCTCTCTCTCTCTCTCTCTCACTCTCTCTCATCGTATCTCTCTCTCTCTCTCTCTCGTCTCTTCTCCTCACTCTCCGTCTCTCTCCTATCTCTCTCTCTCACCTCTCTGCTCTCTACTCATCTCTCTCTCGTCTCTAGCTATCTCTACTCATCTCTCACCATTGTCTCCGGGTATGTGCTGGTTGCCGGCTGCCGCGGGCGATGCTGAAGCCGCCAGTCCGCGGTCTCCCTTGTGCAGCTCTAGCTGAATGATGCGCTCCGAGCGGGGGTTCGCGCCGTCGCTTCACCGACTGTAGAGACGAGGGGGAGAGTGAGGTCAGGTCAGGTCAGGGTCAGGTTCAGGTCAGTCAGGGCAGGTCAGGGCAAGGGCAGGGCAGGGCTCATCGGCCAGGTCAGGGCCAGGTCAGGGCCGAGTCAGTGGCCAGGTCAGGGGGGCCAGGGCAAGGGCCAGGGCGAGGTGCCAGGGGCAGGGGCCGCAGGGGCAGTGGGCAGGGCAGGGGGCCAGGGCAGGGGCCCAGGGCAGGGCCAGGGCAGTGGCCAGGGCAGGCAGGGCCAGGGCAGGGCAGGTCAGGGCAGGTGCCAGGGCAGGGCCAGGGCAGGGCCAGGGCAGGGGCCAGGGGCAGCGGCCAGGGCAGGGGCCAGGGCAGGGCCAGGGGCAGGGGCCAGGGCAGGGCCAGGGCAGGGGCCAGGGCAGGGCCGAGGGCAGTGGCCAGGCAGTGCCAGCAGGCGGGGCGCAGGAGGGCCAGGGCAGGCCAGGCAGGGCAGGGGCAGCCAGGCAGGCCAGGGCAGCATGGCAGGGCCAGGGCAGGGCCATGCAGGGCCAGTGCAGGGCCAGGGACAGGGCCAGGGCAGGGGCCAGGGCAGGGGCCAGGGCAGGGCGGCAGGGGCAGGGGGCAGGGCAGGGGGCAGGTCCAGGGCAGGGGCAGACAGGGCAGGAAAAGCAAGACACAGCACAAGTTATATAGTCATTAACATCCTGCCGCATTAAGCCGGTAAACCCACATGACCAGACCTGTTCATAATTAGCACTGTTGAAAATCTATTTCAACGTCCGCACGACATTCACGCCAGTGTTCTAAACGTGCAGTTTAACACAGGACTTAGCCAGACCGAGCCTCTTCAACTTCAAGCGGCATTATGACAAAGGTACAGCCTGCCATTATTGTTCGGACACTAATCAGCCCATTCATGTCCACGTTTATGCCTGCGTCCGATCCTGATGTTGGACTCTGTGGCATGAATTAGCAAGTTGGTCACCATGTCACCAAAAAGCTGTCTCGAACCCGTGACACGGGCTGAGCCAGCCAGCAGCTTCACTGTGGCGGCGTTCCGGGTCGTTCTGCATGACCTGGGCGAAGCTTACAAGGCGGCACGAATGGCTTAATGTCGACTGAACTAACGGCTTTGTAACCACAGACACCACGTGATGGCATCACTGACCACTAAGACAATGAAACAGTGTGACTCGGCAATTAGTTGGCAAAGTCCGAGGCAAATACCCTCATCTCCAAGTGTTTTGACGTTCGACGAAACTGGCAACGCTGATATAGTTATCAAATCGAGCTGTGATTATATGTTTTGTAGCTACGATTAACATGGAACTACAATTGAGAGCTCATATTTATGCATGCATTGGTTTAAAGTTCAGACTGACCGCTCGCGACTCTCATGGCGCCGATAAACTCGGGCTGCGCTTTCGCCAGGGTAACGCAAAGGTCCCTATTCGTCATCACACATTCGTCGAGCAGTGTATGGTGACTAATGCCCTTGCTATTTACTTCAACTACTCCCAAGCAATCGTCCAAGAAGCAGCAATATCATATAACCTAGATCATACCCCATGTCTGACACTGCATTTTCGTAGGTCACTGAATGAATCTGCCCGAACGCATGTTTTCCGCAATATGTGTCCACCACACACACACACAGAGACGGTTCAGTGCTTCACATTGCTGGCCCATGCCTATCGAAGTGATAAGATTGCACCGAGCCTTTCTAAGCCGGACCAGGCTCTATCTAGTCTGTTGAGTCCACCAGCCTGACTGACCGCACAGTGCAGGCACCTGCCACGGAAAGTCACCGGGAGTGGTAGGCGTTATCCGGAGCTTCAGCACTCATTGGACCATCCTCCCGCATTAGCCGCGGTATGCGGGAGATGCGTCCTAAATCTAAATTCTGCCGGCCAACAGGAATTGCGCGATCGGGTGTGAGGTCAGGACCTGCGCAACAAGTTCTGCTTAGCGTGGGTCCTGACCTCGGAAATCCAATCCACACAAAACATTCGGACTAAATAGTATATTATAAAAAATCCACGAAGCATAATCCTTCCGTCGCCTCAGACTGCATGCTTCTCAGACGCCATCGGTCGATCGACTCGAATCCAACTGGAGTTCCCCGGCCAGTCGCCGTCACCACGGCGGCGGCATGACGACATAGGGATAAGCTCGAGCTGCTTCCCGTGTCAAGGATTGGTGTCCGGCTGCCCGATCCTCGTCATATTATACTGAGTCCAGCGGCACCGGGGTACAATCACTGCCTCTGAGTCAGACATCTTAGTCCGATTCCACGCCGGGTTCCCCATTCTTAGGTACGATCAGCCGCAACTATACCGTGCAACAGAGCGAGCTCTCCTAACGGCATACGGCCATAGCAACCTGCACTCTCGTAAGCCCAATCGAAACCTCACCACCACCAAAACTACCCCCACTCCTACTCACCTCCTCGGCCTTCCCTGCTCACCAGGTGGACGTTTGTTCCGGGCGCGCTTGAGCGCGTCCTCGGCCTGTTCGTGCGTGACGTTGACCACGCTGACGCCGCTGACGCGCGCGATGATGTCTCCGACGCGTAGTCGGCCATCCGAGGACGCAGGGCCGCCCCGGGATCAGCTTCGTGATGAAGATGGACGGGTCGTCACTGCCGGAGGGCAGGGGCGTCACGGTTAGTCACGGTTAGTCACGGCACGTCACGGCAGCCGTCACCGTCACACGAGACACGGTCACGCGACGCGGCAGTTATGATGGTCACGGTCACGGTCACGGTCACGGTCGTCACGGTCACGGGCGAAGTAACAGATGGCGTGCATGGTAACACTGACAGACAGGCGTTAGGACGACAGGGGAGGATTTCAATGGTTTGATTCTCGCCAAAATAAATTTGCGCATGTCCAACATAGCCTAGCACACGACCCTCGAGAGGCGGTTAGAAAATAGACATACAAACGTAAAAATAACAATTTAAGATATTAGGTATAGTGTTGTGATTGCCAAGGTAGCTGAATCTAGTTGACTCCAAATAATAAAGGTTAGATTGAGATGGAAGCGCAATAACCGCATTCATCAGCAATGCATTGTTTTAAATGCAGTGTTTTAAATGTTGGATATTGGCATAAGGTACCCGAGTCAGTGTATGGGCCATACCAGGCGACTCTTTGTTAAAGCTTCACGAGCGACTACCTCGGGACACAGTCAGCACCTTAAGGTTCTCTTATACACGCTTTTGTGCGGCCGTACACAGGGCTAGTGAATCAGACCACCACAGACCGATAGCCGGCTGCGAGGGAAGATACGATATCTCGATTGTCCGTGCCAGCGCGATACTAAGACAATCATCTCTTCACGTGGTTGTGTCCTGCTCAGTCTGCTCAGTCTGCTCAGTGTCAGTCTGCTCAGTGTGAACCCCCAGTTCGGCTGTTCGGTGCATAAGGGTCATCCTGTCCCGTTACCCATACTAACGACCGTCTGCCATGCGGCCCAGGCGGGTCTTTAGAATGAGTAACGGATATAATGATTGAATTGAGCCGCCGGCCGCCCGTCTGGCCGCCACCAGCCGTATCCGTCAGGCCGGCCAGCTGTCCCCAACATCAGGCCCATCATATGCCGGTCTAACCAGCTGCCTCAGCTACACACAGGACACAACAGGCTTGGCCCTGCACGTCTGGCCGCCTCCGGCCGTGTCCGTCAGGCCGGTCCCCTGTCCCAGTATCAGCCCATCATATGCCGGTCTAACCAGCCGTCTGAGCTACACACAGGACACAACAGGCTGGCACCAGGCTGTCGAACCACCAGTGGTAGACATCGTTACTGAACAAAATGCAGTTCCGTTAACTCGTTACGTCCGTTACTCATATAAAGTAGTCCCGTTACTATCGTTACTCCGTTACTTCGCGACAAATTTAACGGAAGTTACCTAGTCCGTTACTCTCGCTGCTTAAGTTTAACCCTCGCCAGTGCAAGGGTAGATGTCACCCCACCCCCTCGGTTTTCGGAAATAACTCGCGTATTTATCAACCCGATTGCGATGAAACGTTCAGTACCCTACTTTATAACAATTTGACACGTACTCTGAAAATGCAGACCTCTACTGTCCATGACCCGTGACTTATGACCTGTTTCTCAAGGTCATGTCAGACGCAACTGGCGTCCCGTAGTATCGATGCTGGTAACTTGTGCATTTTCCGAGTGTTTGTTGTTTAGAAACATATGAACAGGTGCCAACAGGTGATATTAATGGTTTCCACTGAGATCCACATTTAGTTTCCACTGACCCTTCGATGAACTGAGATTACTTTTTTGGCCTCTGCCAGTTTCTAGGACATTTTGTGACGCTGATTTCAAATTTGGCATCCATTTTACACAATAATATGTTCCACTGGAGTCATGTTTATTACACAGGTCAACCGAGGTCACTGACTCAGACGACCTAAAATGACGTTTTGAGCCTCCCGTGGATTTTAACCCGCTCACTGCAGGAGGGGGGGCGGGGGTGGGGGGGGTGATTTCCCCTCAGGTGTTTTCGCAGATAGCGACAAAAACGGCGGCGCGCAGCGCCGCCTGATTTTGGCACACCTGTTGAGACATCAATGGCGCACACTTTGAAACAAAAATGACCTCGGGTTATCTCAGGTCAGGTCACCAGACCAGATCAAGTGACCCCACCTCCAAAAGAGTTTGCAGTTGTGGCAAAGCCAGAGTTTCTCACAGCGATGAGTGTTGAAACTTACAGGTGTCATGAGGGCATGAAGTACTTATAATTCGTATATCTCGGAATTTTTATATCGGTGATCTAAGGTCAGGTCAATTTCGTGATGTCCCCATTATAAGTCAATGGGAAATATGCAAATGCTTCCTATTTCAAGGATATGCATGATATTAGTCCAATTACTTCTGGATCATGTTATTATAGAATATTCTTGATGATCCAAGTGTAAGTTTTGTTCAGTAGCCCCTATGGGGTCATTTGAGGTCATCCGAGGGTCACCATTACTTTTTTGTCAATAACTTCGCGACATAATGAAGACAGAAGTAAAACCGACAGCAATATGTTAGTCTCGTCGAGACAACGGTCTCCTATATGCAACATGACCTACTTGGGTCTTGACTTCAGGTCAGGGTCACGTGACCTGAGGTCAAATTTTGACGTTGACCTAACAAGGTTACCATGCCATATCGTTTCGAAGCGCCTTGACAAGATAAACACAATGGCGTAAACAGTTATCAGTTATCTTAATTAGGTACAAAGTTTTAGCAAAAAACAGTTTTAGCAAAGAACAGCATTTTCCACCTTTTTTGACCTCTGGAGCCTCAAATATTGAACCCGAGATTCAAATTTGACGACATGTCGATTGCAAATTGCAATGGCTGTGCGATCACTTTTTCCGTTGTTTCTAGCTAGCATAGTTTCCGAGATATTTGGGAATTTCTGGAGCAAAGTCCTAAAACAGGAGAAAAACTGGAGAATTTGCCTGTTGATGACCTATCTGTGAACTCAATTTTGACCTGACCTAAACAAATACTGAATACTTCCGATAGAACTTGTGTCAAGCTATCAAACGCCCTTTCCGCTTGTCGCTACATAGAGTAGTTTTCGAGGATCTCACGGGGGGAGGGGGAAATCAACCCCCTGCAAGCTCGTGTTCGCGCAAACCCCCTGCAGTGCGCGAGTTAAGAACATTTCACGGCTAAGTATGGCTTTGCAGATCTCTACCAACTGTAGACATAATTACAAAACAGGCGCCTGTGTTTGGACAATAATGCATGCGGATATCTAATAGTGATATTAGGGTCAAGTGAGAAGGTCAAATCAGGTCATCAGGTCAAAGATCACCAGGGACCTAGAGTTATTGGTCAGAGGGCAGGTGTCCTGCAGGTCCTATGTTTACCAGGTCCGGGTCAGAGGGCCAGGCCAGGTGTCCTGCAGTCCTATGTTTACCAGGTCCGGGTCAGAGGCCAGCCAGGTGTCCTGCAGTCCTATGTTTACCAGGGTCCCGGGGGTCAGGGGCCAGCGCAGGTGCACCTGCAGTCCTATGTTACCAGGTCCGGGTCAGAGACCAGGCAGGTGTCCTGTAGTCCTATGTTTACCAGGGTCCGGGTCAGAGGCCAGCCAGGTGTCATGCAGTCCTATGTTTACCAGGTCCGGGTCAGAGACCAGCCAGGTGTCTTGTAGTCCTATGTTTACCAGGTCGGGTCAGAGACCAGCCAGTGTCTCCAGTCCTATGTTTACCAGGTTCCGGGGTCAGAGGCAGCCAGGTGTCCTCCAGGTCCTATGTTTACCAGGTCCGGGTCAAGAGGCCAGGTGTCTTGTAGTCCTATGTTTACCAGGTCCGGGTCAGAGGACCAAGGCAGGTGTCCTGTAGTCCTATGTTTACCAGGTCGGGTCAGAGGCCAGCCAGGTGTCCTGTAGTCCTATGTTTACCAGGTCCGGTCAGAGGCCCAGCCAGGTGTCCTGCAGTGCCTATGTTTACCAGGTCCGGGTCAGAGACAGCCAGGTGTCCTGTAGTCCTAATGTTTACCAGGTCCGGGTCAGAGGCCCAGCCTAGGTTGTCCTGCAGTCCATGTTTACCAGGTCCGGGGAGAGTGCATGCAAGGTGTCCTCACAGTCCCATGTTTACCAGGTCCGGGTCAGAGACCAGCCAGGGTGTCTGTAGTCCTATGTTTACCAGGTCTCGGGTCAAACAGGCCAGCAGGTGTCCCTTGCAGTCCTATGGTTTACCAGGGTCCGGGTCAGAGGCCAGCCAGGTGTCCCTGCAGTCCTATGTTCTACACAGGTCCGGGTCAGCAGGCCAGGTGTCCTGCAGTCCTATGTTTACCAGGTCCGGGTCAGAGACCAGCCCAGGTGTCTTGTAGTCCTATGTTTACCAGGTCCGGGTCAAAGGCAGCCAGTTGGTCCTGCAGTCCTATGCTTTACCAGGTCCGGGTCAGAGGCCAGGTGTCCTGCAGTCCAATGTTTACCAGGTCCGGGTCAGAGGCCAGCCAGGTGTCCTCCAGTCCTATGTTTAACCAGGTCGGGTCAGAGACCAGGCAGGTGTCATGCAGTCCTATGTTTACCAGGGTCCGGGGTCAGAAGCCAGCCAGGTGTCCGTGTCCAGTCCTATGTTTACAGGTCCGGGTCAGAGGCCAGCCAGGTGTCCTGTAGTCCCTATGTTTACCGAGGTCCGGGTCAGAGGCCAGCCAGGTGTCATGCAGTCCTAATGTTTACCAGGTCCGGGTCAGAGACACAGCCAGGGTGTCCTGCAGTCCCTAAGTTTACCAGGTCCGTGGTCAGAGACCAGCCAGGTGTGTTTGCAGTCCTAAGAGTGTGTTACCAGTGTCCGGGTCAGAGACCAGCCAGGTGTCCTCGTAGGTCCTATGGTTTACCAGGTCCGGGTCAGAAGCCAGCGCCCGTCAGCAGATCATTACTGGCCGGTGAGCTATGGTCACCTCAGAGCTGGAGCTATCGTTAGGCCTGACGTGGAGTAACGGACCCATTAACTTGGCATCGGCCCGGCCAAAGACGCCATATCTCCGGCACCTTCCCGGTTGTGCGTGATCGGCCCGGTAAAAGGAGCGGTCTGTGATATGGTGTACAAATTTGCTTACACAATGTAAGGGGCGTGGTGTAAAAATCCCGAATCGTCATTTTTATATAGATGAGTTGCACGTCATCAGTTTTATCTCCATATACATTTTCTGCATTTTTGTATGAGTCATAAAATGGCAAAATATTAAGAAAACTAGCGAATATCACAGTTTTTCGCTGTAAATAGTTTTGATAATACTGCTTTTGAAAGAATGCAAGGCAAAAACAATTTACAATACGGCAGGTCTGGAAAGTTGCCATGATGCCCTCTCACTCTCCTTTTCAAAAGATGTCCTCGATTAAGCTAACCGCTTGCTTTCTTGCCGCCCTAAAACAGTCGTACTAATCCCGTGTACTAACCACGACGTGCCGCCTAAACAGTGTACTAATCCTTATAATTATTTAGAGTGAGTGAGAGATTAATTAATAGAGTGAAGCATTTTCTCAATTCCAAGCATTGATGTTACTATACAACTCCCTCCTTTCGTCTCATATTAATTATTGTCTGTTTTCTGTATAGTAAATCATACTCCTCTTATATAAACGGAATAAAAAAATTGCAGAACAACGTGTTGTGAGAATAGTAGAATGGACAACCTAGACTAGCGTCACACTGCCCAATTTAAAAAACTCAAGATTCTTCGGACTTAAAGACATTGGCAACCAGCAAATGTTGTTGCTATTGCACAGAAAACTTAAAGCTAACTTACCAAATTTAATTGACCAACTCTTTGTTGTAGCACAAACCTAGAATTACTCGAACTATAAAACATTTTGAGGAAACATTTACTATTAAAGTATATAAAACACAAGACTACTTCTTGGGCTGGACCGACGGACTGTGGAACAAGAGTTATGGGGACCTATGTTCCCAATGGTACAGGCAGTTCCTTCTTCAAAATACACAATTAAAAAGGTATCCAAGGATTACTTCTAGTCAGTACTAAGAAAACTCGTATCATTATTCAATATTTTATATACAGTGATGACATGCATTGACTGCATGATCTGAGGATTGCAATATAATTAAGTAAAGTAACAGTAAGCTAGACAAATGTATGTCTCATCATACAACCTTTCACTATTAAAAAATAAATTGCATATACTATATAGTAGTGAATGCATTTAGATACCTAGTATCTATTGGTTAATCAAAAATATATGTTTTCTCTTGTCCAACACCCTCCTGGGACTGGCTTTCTTGGCTGCCCAACAACAAGCTTTGCCTTAGTTGGGCAGCCTGTTTGGAGGCTCAGTCCATGACCAAGCCCGAATTTTTTGACCAGCTAGGATTGCAAACCCTTTGTATGACTGATCCCTTTCCTAATACTAACACCTTTATGGAAGTGTGAATGAATAACTGGTCCTGGGAAGTAGGGGCGGTCATCATAACGAATTCAGTTATGACTACTTTAGCCCATCTCCTTATAATAGCTCTGGTACATAACTAACTGCAATGCTTTTTCTCCCTCGTTTTGGCTTATTTACGTTTCTTTCCATCTCTTAGCTGGGAGGTCGTCGACGTTGTTATAATCTGTTTTCCTGGCGTTACACGTAAGGTTCTGTGTCGTCGTTGGGATAGATGGAGGGCCACTCCTGGGTCACCTGTTATTGTGGTGGCGGCATAGAAAAAAGAAGAAGAAAAAAAAACCGTGTACTAACCCGACCGTGTGGGTTCGCCCGCCTAGAACTGGTGCACTAATCCGTGTACTAATCCGTGTACTAACCCCGGTAACTAACCCGACGTGTGGGTTAGCCGCCCCAAACAGTGTACTAATCCGTGTTACTAATAATCCGTTACCACTAATCCGTGTACTACCCCCGCTGTGGGTTACCGCGCCCAAAACCAGTGTACATAACTCCGTGTACTAATAATCCGTGTACTATCCGTGTACTAACCCGACGTGTGGGTTGCCGCCTAAACAGTGTACTAATCCGTGTACTAACGCCTCACTAACCCACCGTGTGGTGTTACCGGCCCAAACAGTGTACTAATCCGTTACTAATCGCCGTGTACTAATCCGTGTACCTAACCCGACGTGGTGGGTTGGCCCGCCTTAAACCCAGTTGTTACTAATCCGTGTAGCTAATCCGTGTACTAGCCCGACGTGTGGGGGTGTACCCGCCCAAGACAGTGTACCTAATGTGCGCGTGTACTAAATCCGTGTACTAACCCAACGTGTGGGTTGCCGCCTAAAACAGTGTACTAATCCGTGTACTGAACCCCGACGTGTGGGTTGCCGCCTAAACAGTGTACTAATCGTGTACTAATCCGTGTACTAAACCGTGTACTAACCCGGACGTGTGGGTTGCCGCCTAAACAGTGTACTAATCCGTGTACTAACCCCGTCACTAACCCGACGTGTGGGGTTACCGCCCCAAACAGTGTACTAATCCGTGTACTCAATCCGTGTACTAATCCGTGTACCTAATCCGTGTACTAACCCGACGTGTGATTGTCGTTTCCGCCAGCGATGCTGAAGCCGAGTCCCTGGGTACGCCCGTAGTGAGACCTCCTCGTACACCCAGTCAATCGTCACCGTTCAGCTGAAATGCAGAACATAACATCAGTCAGTCACTCAGTCACGTACAATCGTTAATTCATTCGTTCGTTCTTCATCTTCATTTAGTTCTTAGTTCTTCATCCTCAGTTCATTCATTCATTCAGTCAGTCAACTCAGTTCCGGGTACAGCCAACCCATTCATTTATCCAGTCAGCGTAGTTT
>JAXIVJ010005589.1:2500-10000 GCA_036785665.1 Chirona hameri
CCCACCACACCCACACCCGCCACACCCATCACACCCACACCCACCACACCCACACCCACCACACCAACACCCACCACACCCACACCAACCACACCCACCACACCCACACCCACCACACCCACGCCCACCACACACACACCCACACCCACCAAACCCACACCTACCACACCCACAGCCACCACACCCACACCCACCACACCCACACCCACACCCTCACCCACACCCACACCCACACCCACACCCACACCCACACCCACACCCACACCCACACCACACCCACACCCACACCCACACCCACACCCACACCCACACCCACACCCACACCCACATCCTCACCCACACCCACGCCCACGCCCACACCCACACCCACACCCACACCCACGCCCACGCCCACGCCACGCCCACGCCCACGCCCACACCCACACCCACACCCACACCCACACCCACACCCACACCCACACCCACACCCACACCCACACCCACACCCACACCCACACCCACACCCACACCCACACCCACACCCACACCCACACCCACACCCACACCCACACCACACCCACACCCACACCCACACCCACACCCACACCCACACCCACACCCACACCCACACCCACACCCACACCCACACCCACACCCACACCCACACCCACACCCACACCACACCCACCGCACTACTACACCCACACCCACACCCACACCCACACCCACCACACCACACCCACACCCACACCCACACCCACCACACCCACACCCACCACACCCACACCCACCACACCCACACCCCACCACACCCACACCCACACCCACACCACACCCACACACCCACCACACCCACACCCACCACACCCACACCCACCAAACCCACACCCACCACACCCACACCACCACACACACCCACCACACCCACACCCACCACACCCACACCCACAACACCCACACCCACCACACCCACACCCACCACACCCACACCCAACACACCCACACCCACCACACCCACACCCACACCCACCACACCCACACCCACCACACCCACACCCACCACACCCACACCCACCACACCCACACCCACCACACCCACACCCACCACACCCATACCCACCACACCCACACCCACCACACCCACACACACCACACCCACCACACCCACACACACCACACCCACACCCACCACACCCACACACACACCACACCCACACCACACCCACACCACACCCACACACACCACACCGACACACACACCACACCCACACACACCACACCCACACACACACCACACCCACACACACACACACACACACACACACACACACACACACACACACACACACACACACACACACACACACACACACACACACACACACACACACACACACACACACACACACACACACACACACACACACACACACACACACACACACACACACACACACACACACACACACACACACACACACACACACACACACACACACACACACACACACACACACACACACACACACACACACACACACACACACACACACACACACACACACACACACACACACACACACACACACACACACACACACACACACACACACACACACACACACACACACACACACACACACACACACACACACACACACACACACACACACACACACACACACACACACACACACACACACACACACACACACACACACACACACACACACACACACACACACACACACACACACACACACACACACACACACACACACACACACACACACACACACACACACACACACACACACACACACACACACACACACACACACACACACACACACACACACACACACACACACACACACACACACACACACACACACACACACACACACACACACACACACACACACACACACACACACACACACACACACACACACACCACACCCAAACACACCACCCCCACACACACCACCCCCACACACACCACACACACACACACCACACACACACACACCACACCCACACACACCACACACCCACACACCACACCCACACCCACCACACCCACACACACACACCACACACACACACACACACACACACACACACACACACACACACACACACACACACACACACACACACACACACACACACATACACACACACACACACACACACACACACACACACACACACACACACACATACACACACACACACACACACACACACACACACACACACACACACCACACCCACAACACACCCACAACACACCCACAACACACCCACACCAATACCGACACCCACACCCACACCCACACCCACACCCACACCCACACCCACACCCACACCCACACCCACACCCACACCCACACCCACACCCATACCCACACCCACACCCACACCCACACCCACACCCACACCCACACCCACACCCACACCCACACCCACACCCACACCCACACCCACACCCACACCCACCACACCCACACCCACACCCACCACACCAACACCCACCACACCCACACCCACCACACCCACACCCACCACACCCACCACACCCACACCCACACCCACCACACTCACACCCACACCCACCACACCCACACCCACCACACCCATACCCACCACATCCACCACACCCCACCCACCACACCCACACCCACCACACCCACACCCACCACACCCACACCCACACCCACCACACCCACACCCACCACACCCACACCCACCACACTCACACCCACCACACCCACACCCACCACACCCACACCCACCACACCCACACCCACCACACCCACACCCACCACCCACACCCACCACACCCACCACACCCACACCCACCACACCCACACCCACACCCACACCCACCACACCACACCCACACCCACCACCACACCCACACCCACCACACTCACACCCACCACACCCACACCACACCCACACCCACCACACCCACACCCACCACACCCACACCCACCACACACCCACCCACCACACCCACACCCACCACACCCACACCCACCACACCACCACACCCACACCCACCACACCCACACCCACCACACCCACCACACCCCACACCCACCACACCCACACCCACCACACCCACCACACCCACACCCACCACACCCACACCCACCACACCCACACCCATCACACCCACACCCACCACACCCACACCCACTACACCCACACCCACCACACCCACACCCACCACACCCACACCCACCACACCCACACCCACCACACCCACACCCACCACACCCACACCCACACCCACACCCACACCCACCACACCCACACCCACCACACCACACCCACCACACCCACACCCACCACACCCACCACACCCACACCCACCACACCCACACCCACCACACCCACACCCACCACACCCACACCCACCACACCCACACCCACACCCACACCCACCACACCCACACCCACACCCACACCCACCACACCCACACCCACCACACCAACACCCACCACACCCACACCCACCACACCCACACCCACCACACCCACACCCACCACACCCACACCCACCACACCCACACCCACCACACCCACACCCACCACACCACACCCACCACACCCACACCCACACCCACACCCACACCCACACCCACCACACCCACACCCACACCCACCACACCCACACCCACACCCACCACACCCACCACACCCACACCCACCACATCCACACCCACCACGCCCACCACACCCACACCCACCACACCCACACCCACCACACCCACACCCACCACACCCACACCCACCACAACCACACCCACCATACCCACACCCACCACACCCACACCCACCACACCCACACCCACCACACCCACACCCACCACACCCACACCCACACCCACCACACCCACACCCACCACACCCACACCCACATAACCACAAACACCCCCCACACCCACCACACCCACACCCACCACACCCACACCCACCACACCCACACCCCACCACACCCACACCCAACACACCCACCACACCCACACCCACCACACCCACCACACCCACCACACCCACACCCACCACACCCACACCCACCACATCCACACCCACCACATCCACACCCACCACATCCACACCCACCACACCCACACCCACCACACCCACACCCACCACACCCACACCCACCACACCCACACCCACCACACCCACATCCACCACACCCACACCCACCACACCCACACCCACCACACCCACACCCACCACACCCACACCCACCACACCCACCACACCCACCACACCCACACCCACCACACCCACTACACCCAACACACCCACACCCACACCCACCACACCCACACCCACACCCACCACACCCACCACATCCACTACACCCACCACACCCACACCCATCACACCCACCACACCCACACCCACCACACCCACACCCACCACACCAACACCCACCACACCAACACCCACCACACCCACAACCAACACACCCACACCCACCACACCCACACCCACCACACCCACACCAACCACACCCACACCAACCACACCCACACCCACCACATCCACACCCACCACACCCACCACACCCACACACACCACACCCACCCACACACCACACACACACACACACCACACCCACACACACCACACCCACACACACCACACCCACACACACCACACACACCCCCACCACACCCACCCCCACCACACCCACCACACCCACCACACCCACCACACCCACACCCCACACCCACCACACCCAAACCCACACCCACACCCACACCCACACCCACACCCACACCTACCACACCCACCCGAACCACACCCACGCCCACCACACCCACACCCACCACACACCCACCCACCACACCCACACCCACCACACCCACACCCACACCCACCACACCCACACCCACCACACCCACCACACCCACACCCACCACACCCACACCCACCCACACCCACCCCCACCACACCCACACCCACCACACCCACACCCACCACACCCACCACACCCACACCCACCACACCCACACCCACCCACACCCACCACCCCCACACCCACCACATCCACATCCACCACACCCACACCCACCACACCCACACCCACCACACCCACACCCACCACACCCACACCCACCACACCCACCACACCCACACCCACCACACCCACACCCACCACACCCACACCCACCACACCCACACCCACACCCACCACATCCACACCCACCACACCCACACCCACCACACCCACACCCACCACACCCACACCCACCACACCCACACCCACCACACCCACCACACCCACCACACCCACACCCACCACACCCACACCCACACCCACCACACCCACACCCACCACACCCACACCCACCACACCCACACCCACACCCACACCCACCACACCCACCACACCCACACCCACACACACCACACCCACACCCACCACACCCACACCCACCACACCCACACCCACCACACCCACACCCACCACACCCACACCCACACTCACCACACCCACACCCACCACACCCACACCCACCACACCCACACCCACCACACCCACACCCACCACACCCACACCCACCACACCCACACCCACCATACCCACACCCACCACACCCACACCCACCACACCCACACCCACCCACACCCACACCCACCACACCCACACCCCCCACACCCACCACACCCACACCCACCACACCCACACCCACCACACCCACACCCACCACACCCACACCCACCACACCCACTACACCCGCACCCACCCCACCCACACCCACCACACCCACACCCACCACACACACACCCACCACACCCACACCCACCACACCCACACCCACCACACCCCCACCCACCACACCCACACCCACCACACCCACACCCACCACACCCACACCCACCACACCAACACCCACCACACCCACACCCACCACACCCCCACCCACCCACACCCACCACACCCACGACACCCATACCCACCACACCCACACCCACCACACCCACACCCACACCCACCACACCCACACCCACTACAACCACACCCACCACACCCACACCCACCACACCCACACCCACCACACCCACACCCACCACACCCACACCTACCACACCCACACCCACCACACCCACACCCACACCCACCACACCCACACCCACCACACCCACACCCACACCCACCACACCCACACCCACCACAACCACACCCACCACATCCACACCCACCACACCCACACCCACCACACCCACACCCACCACACCCACACCCACCACACCCACACCCGCCACACCCACCACACCCACAGCCACCACACCCACACCCACCACACCCACACCCACCACACCCACACCAACCACACCCACCACACCCACACCCACCACACCCACGCCCACCACACCCACACCCACACCCACCAAACCCACACCCACCACACCCACAGCCACCACACCCACACCCACCACACCCACACCCACACCCACACCCACACCTACACCCACACCCACACCCACACCCACACCCACACCCACACCCACACCCACACCCACATCCTCACCCACACCCACGCCCACACCCACACCCACACCCACACCCACACCCACACCCACACCCACGCCCACGCCCACGCCCACGCCCACACCCACACCCACACCCACACCCACACCCACACCCACACCCACACCCACACCCACACCCACACCCACACCCACACCCACACCCACACCCACACCCACACCCACACCCACACCCACACCCACACCCACTTCCACACCACACCCACACCCACACCCACACCCACACCCACACCCACCACACCCACACCCACCACACCCACACCCACCACACCAACACCCACCACACCCACACCCACCACACCCACCACACCCACACCCACCACAACCACACCCACCACACCCACACCCACCACACCCACACCCACCACACCCACACCCACCACACCCACACCTACCACACCCACACCCACCACACCCACACCCACCACACCCACACCCACCACACCCACACCTACCACACATACACCCACCACACCCACACCCACCACACCCACACCCACCACACCCACACCCACACCCACCACACCCACACCCACCACACCCACACCCACCACATCCACACCCACCACACCCACACCCACCACACCCACACCCACCACACCCACACCCACCACACCCACACCCGCCACACCCATCACACCCACACCCACCACACCCACACCCACCACACCAACACCCACCACACCCACACCAACCACACCCACCACACCCACACCCACCACACCCACGCCCACCACACACACACCCACACCCACCAAACCCACACCTACCACACCCACAGCCACCACACCCACACCCACCACACCCACACCCACACCCTCACCCACACCCACACCCACACCCACACCCACACCCACACCCACACCCACACCCACACCCACACCACACCCACACCCACACCCACACCCACACCCACACCCACACCCACACCCA
>JAXIVJ010005589.1:12500-65000 GCA_036785665.1 Chirona hameri
CCACACCCACACCCACACCCACACCCACCACACCCACACCCACACCCACCACACCAACACCCACCACACCCACACCCACCACACCCACACCCACCACACCCACCACACCCACACCCACACCCACCACACCCACACCCACACCCACCACACCCACACCCACCACACCCATACCCACCACATCCACCACACCCCACCCACCACACCCACACCCACCACACCCACACCCACCACACCCACACCCACACCCACCACACCCACACCCACCACACCCACACCCACCACACCCATCACACCCACCACACCCGCACCCACCACACCCACTACACCCACACCCACACCCACACCCACACCCACACCCACACCCACACCCACACCCACACCCACCACACCCACCACACCTACCACACCCACACCCACCACACCCACCACACCCACCACACCCACCACACCCACCACACCCACCACACCCACCACACCCACCACACCCACCACACCCACCACGCCCACCACACCCACCACACCCACGTCCATACCTTCACACCACTGGCTGGCTATATAAATTAGCTGGCTATATAAATGGTAGGCCATATCAGGGGCGGATACAGGGGGGGGGGGGCTGCGGGGGGGGGGGGGGGGCGGCCGCCCCCCCCCCCCTGCGGGCGGATAGAGGGGGCGGCCGCCCCCCCCCGCGCCCCCCTCTGCGCTGAAGGCGCGGAAGGGCCTCGTAAGCGCGCTGAAATAGACATGCTTACTGGGTTTGATATCTGCCATTTGCTGCACTCAGACCAGGAGCCGCCCTCAGGCTGGGTGCCGCCCCTGGCCAGGTGCCGCCTTCAGGTCATGTGCCGCCCTCAGGTCATGTGCTGCCCTCAGGTCATGTGCCGCCAGGTACCGCCCTCAGGCTAGATGCCGCCCCCTGGCCAGG
The DNA here is from genome assembly GCA_036785665.1 of Chirona hameri. Classification (NCBI taxonomy): domain Eukaryota; kingdom Metazoa; phylum Arthropoda; class Thecostraca; order Balanomorpha; family Balanidae; genus Chirona; species Chirona hameri. Next base: position 13,426 of record JAXIVJ010005589.1, read on the forward strand.
TGTCACTTTCAAGCCAGATGCCGCTCTCAAGCCAGGTGCCGCCTGGCTTGGTCACGTACCGCGTTCTGGCGGGGCACTGCCCTCAGGTCAGATGTCGCTACCTAGCCATGTGCCGCCCTATGGCCACGTGACGGGGCGCCCCTCCGGCCAGTGAGGACGCCCCTTCGGCCAGTGACGGTGCTTTTGCGGCCAGTGACGGCATACCCTGTCATAGCATACCCATATCAGACGGCGCCCCTCCGGCTAATGACGGCGCCCCTCTGGCCAGTGACGGCGCCCCTCTGGCCTCTAGCCAGTGATGACACTCCTCCGGCCAGTGACGGCACTCTTGCGGCCAGTGACGACGCCCCACCGGCCAGTTACGGTGCCCCTTCGGCCAATGAAGTTGCCCCTCTAGAGCCAATGGCGGCACCCTTCCGGCCAGTGATGGCGCCCCTCCGGCCAGTGACCGCCGGAGGTGCGAGGCTCTCTCAGGCCTCGACAATCGCCCTCTCAGACCAGCCTAGGATCCGCTCAGGCATGGCAAGGGTTCTATCAGGCCTAGAAATCATCTAAGCGCCCCTCATGCCGCACGGGGGCCCATCAGGTCGACAGGGGGACCCGCTCAAGCCAACCGAGTTCTCCTTCAGGCCGATCGAGGTCCTCTCAAGCCGACCGAGGACCGCTCAGGTTGACTGTGGGCCCATCAGGCCGACCAAGATCCCCTTCAGGGCGCCGGAATATCCCCTCAACCCGACCGTGGGCCCCTCACGCCAACAAAAGACCCCTCAGACGAAACATAAGGGCCCACAGGCTGACAAAGGGTCTCATCAGGCTGACAAAGGGCTCCCTCAGACCTAAAGTCCCACAGACCGAGTGATGGCCCTGAAGCCGACCCTTTGTGAATTGCTACGCATGCCACCGAGTGTCACTCATGGAAGACAAGAAGAACAATAGTTTATGTGATGCTATTCTTTCAATTGAGGTAGTTTAGCACTCCGGACGAGGCAGGGGCTGCCCTAAATGACTTTCCCGCTAAAACAAAGTTGTATGCCGAGACGGGGAAGCGGCTGGACTTACGGTGAACGGTCTATCCTCGTGCTGTCAGCTAAAGCTGAGCGCATATTTGTATTTGGTTCAAACCTTACTTGTGAATGCGTTTCGCGCCGACACCATGGTGTCGGCGCCCTTCGCTAAGCAGAGCTGTTTGCATGAACCATATCCAATCGCGCGATATTTGCTGACAGGCGGAATTTAAAGTCAAAGGATTTACGTGTCACAAACTTTCGGCACGGTCCTCCCCGCGCATTTATTTCATCTTACTCAGGCCGCTGCCACCGATGCAGGTCATCCCAGTCAAGGGTAAATAGGACGAGTTTGCACGAGTCGCGGCGCCAGCCCCATGCATCAACTCGGACATCTCTCCCTGCAAACTCTTATTGGTGCAAGAAGAAGTCAGGCGGGCGCGATTGTCAAATGCGCTACGGGGAAGGACTTCAACAAGCACCGCAACGGTGTGGCTATGATGGAATTTGGATGAGAGGCGCCACTTCGTCCGTGGAAGATGGAAACGTCGGCATCTGATGGAAGTGGTAGACAATAATGTCTACCACTTCCATCAGAGATATATTCAGGCAGAGATAGAGCTAGGTAGATTTCGGCAGGTCAGAGAGGAGAGAAAGAGAGAGGGGGGGGGGGGGGGGGATTTGGGCATTTTGGCAGGTCAGAGAGTCTCCTCTCTGACCTGCCAAAATGCCAAAATCACCCCCCCCCCCTCTCTCTCTCCTCTCTGACCTGCCGAAATCTACCTAGCTCTATCTCTGTCTGAATCTATCTCTGATGGAAGTGGTATACATTATTGTCTACCACTTCCATCAGATGCCGACGCTTCCATCTTCCACGGACGAAGTGGCGCCTCTCGAGAGAGGGGGGATATTTCGGCGGACAAGGGAGAGGTGAGTGACCTAGCCTAGCCGTGACAGAATTAGTCACATCCACGATCGCACTCGAATATACGTGCTATACCGACGAAAATGCGTGCTACTGACGGACGGCATGTGAGAGTGCTATACAAATAAATCCATGTGTGATTGATGTGGGACATGTGAGAGTGCTATACAAATAAATCCAGTATAATTTTTTTAAAAATACATCTATAATTTTGCTTTTTCGAAAAGACAAACTGCAAATGAGTAAGCGTAAGAGAATTTAAAAAAATGCAGGAAAATGTATGCCATTAATTAACATTTAACTTCCCTCTAGGCCCATGGTGTCCCCTTTGACGGCGAAAATGCCGCCCCCTGGGTCAGCCGCCCACTCCATTCGGAAAAATCCTAGTTCCGCCCCTGTGCATGGCGCCCCAATTTCCCGGAAAAAAATGCACCCCTGTTCCCCGGGAAAAAATTGCGCCCCTATGCCCTGCCGCCCCCCCCCCCCCCCCCCTTGCAAAAAAAAATATGGATCCGCCCCTGGGCCATATACATTACACCCATATAGTACACCAGTAACAATCAGTAAGATTGCTGGTGCTAACAATCCGTGTTAGCTATAGCCGTTGCATCAATTATTTTAAATAATGATGATGCCTTTTGCTAAGAATATCCTCGCAACTGTCTGTCACGAAATAAATGTATGACGGCTGGTTGATAGGAAAGTTAGAAATGTGGATGACGAAAAAATCACCGTTACATACCAGTGGCGGATCCAGGATTTTCTAAGGCAGGGGGCTTCAGGCCCGAGGGCGGCATATTTCCTCGGTAACAGGGGCGGCATGGTCCAAAGGGGCGGCAATCCAATATGTCAATTAAACGGGTCAAATATGCCTCTTCCTTAACCCGCGCCCCCCGGGGGGGGGGGGGCAGAATCTGCCCCCTCCCGGATTTTCTTGAAAACTATGATTGAGTATCTTGAAAACTATGATAGATATTGACGTGAATCGTTCCGTACCCACACCCAACAGCAGGTGGGTGTTGCATCCATTTTACGTCTTCTCTCAACATGTCAGTTGGGCAAACTACAGAGGCGATACAAAATAGATCAATACATTTTTAGATTTTGTTATGCCCATATTTGGGCTTACATGCAGTATCAAACTGTGAGGCCTGTCATTAGGACAATTCGGAGCAACATACGCATACTCGGAGGTTAAAAAGTGTCGGAGAGCATGTTGTCCATCAATATATCGGAATAATAAATGTGACCATATTCGGTAATTCCCCTTATTCCACGTAAATGACGATCTAAATATTGATTCCGCGACGCAACGACCACAGTGTGAAATACATTTTTAGATCGGTAGTCAGCCGGCTAATCCAATTTTAGATCATGAAGTCAGGTGGCGAATCAAAATTAAATCGCTGAGGCTGCTACGAGTGCCGAAATTGAGATCGCCGACCCTTACTTTGGCCATATCTGCCAAAGTAGGGATCTGATCATACAAGTGCAAGACAATATGATGGCGCGATTCGTGCAGTTTCAACCGAAAAAAAATCCAGGGGTGATAGACATTTTTTTAGGGGTGATAGGGTGTTTGAAGGTGTGAACGTCAGGAAAACAATACATTTTTAGATCGGATCTCCTGATAAGGGCATGCTCCACCCATTTTGATGACGTCACGACCTAATTTTTGATCGATCCATTTTTAGATCGCCTCCCCGTAGTTTGCCCAACTGATGTCATTTAAATTAGTGAAGTAGTTAAGGAGATAATAACGTTTAAGTGACGTCAGGTCATGCCATTTTTGGTGGAAAACCGATAAATGTTTGAAAAACGTAGACAATCGAGTTGTAAAGCAAATTGCAAAAAATCAAATGAAAGAAAATGCCATTTTCTTCAAAAAGGCTATCTCGGATTTGCATTTTTGTTAGTTTTGCACAAAAAACTGATTTGTTTAGGGAAAATCCCACAAAATATAAATTTTCAAAGATATAACAAAATGGAATATATATATATATATATATATATATATATATATATATATATATATATATATATATATATATATATATATATATATATATATATATATATATATATATATATATATATATATATATATATATATATATATATATATATATATTGGATAACCAAGTATGAACGATACCCACACCAAAATTCAAAGTAAAATCTTATTTAATGTCAAAGGACGGGGGACGCTGTAGCGCCCAAAGTTTGCGTCTGATTGCAACACAAATGGTCTCAAACGATGCCCCGTGCCCATTTCCAGGATAACAAGCATTCTTAGAGTAAATTTGTTACCCGTGACCTTCAAGGTCAAAGGACGGGGAACGCTTTAGCGCCCAACTTTGGGTGCTAACTTGAAGGTCACGGGCACAACTCTAAGAATGCTTATCATTCTGTAAATGGAAAGGACGGGGGAAAAATCCCGTCCTTTGACCCTGAATTTGACATTAAAGGTCATGACGTTTGACCTTGAAGGTCACGGGGCACAACTCTGAACATTCTTGTCATCTTGGAACTGGCACAAGGAGTCGTTTGAGACCAATTTGTCGCGATCGGACGGTAACTTTGGGCACTACAGCGTTCCCCATCGTTTGACCTTGAATTTGATCTTGAAGGAGACCAGTAAGGTCAAAATGGACCCAATTTTTGAAAAGCAGGAGGTTCGTTTTGACCTTAGTCCTTAGGACCAAATCGCGTACAAATCGGTGACCGACACTGAAAACGTTTCTGTGGAGCTGTGGACATTCATCCAAGCTATTTTTAGGCGCCCCGAGTGTGAAAGGTACAATACGTCAGCACCTTCAACGCCTCGCCAGGCATATTACAAAAGTGTCACGGTTATTTCATGGGGGTCCAGGCCTCTTCGTAGGCGCCATCCAGGGCGCTATCGGGAGTGTGGGGAGGGAGGCAAAAGTGTGTTATTGGTTTCGAAGGTCACGGATGCCCGGTCGCCGTCGGAGGGACGCTGAGGGCGTCAGGGTGCCCCCATTCTGAGTGCACCGGGGCACCACATCGCTTTCGGGCCGGCAAGGTGCCATCCGGGGCGGTATGATACCTTCCGAGGGTAGCAAGAGATGCTTTCCGAAGGTGGCAAGACGTCTTCCGAACTCCGAAGGCGGCACATTGCACTCTGAGGGCGGCAAAATGTCTTCCGAAGGCGGCAAAATGTTTTCCGAGGGCGACATGATGCTTTCCAAGGGCGGCATAATGAGCTCTGAGGGCGGCAAGATGCCTTCCAAGGGCGGCAATATGTCTCCGAAGGCGGCATGATGCCTTCCAAGAGCAACATAATGCGCTCTGAGGGCAGCAGGATGCCTTCCGAGGGCGGCATATTGCACTCCAGAGGCGGCATAATGTGCTCTGAGGGCGGTAAGATGCCTTCCGAGGGCCACACAATATCTTCCGAGGTCGGCATAATGCACATCCGAGGGCGGCAAAATGTCTTCCGAGAGCGGCAAGATGTTTTCCGAGGGTGGCATGATGCTCTCCGAGGGCGGCATAATGCTCTCTGGATTCTGAGGAGGGCATGATGCCTTCCGAGGGCGGCAAGATGTCTTCCGAGGGCGGCATGAAGCCTTCCAAGAGCGGCATCATGCGCTCTTAGGGCGGCAGGATGCCTTCCGAGGGTGACAAGACATCTTCCGAGGGCGGCATAATGCACTCCGAGGGCGGCAAAATGTCTTCCGAGGGCGACACGATGTTTTCCGAGGGCGACACGATGTTTTCCGAGGGCGGCATGATGCCTTCCGAGGGCGGCATGATGCCTTCCGAGGGCGGCATGATTCCTTCCGAGGGTGGCATGATGCCTTCCAAGGGTGGCATGATGCATTCCGAGGGCGTCATGATGCCTTCCGAGGGCGGCGATGTACCTTCTGAGGGCGGCATAATGCGTTGTGAGGGCGGCAAGCTGTCTTCTGAGGGTGCCAGGGTGCCTTTCAACAGTGCTACGACTATGTCGGTAGACACAAGGGCGCCCTGGCGGCCTCCCGAGAACGCTACAGCGCCTTCGGCGCCGGCAAATCCTTTGCAAGAACGTCGTCGCGGCGCCTTCGGCGCCGCGGTGCCCGAGGGCGCCGTTTTCTAAGGCAGGGGGCTTCAGCCCCTACGGCCCCCTGGATCCGCTACTGTTACATACTATTGATTTTCCTGGTATCTTTTGCATCGTAGTACGATATATTATAAGCTACGTTTAACGAAAAATAGCGAAATCGGTAACGTAGCAAAATATAACGTAACGTTATTCGGTAGCGTAGCTTTGGCCTAAAAATCATACGTAACGTAGCGTAATTCCGTAGCGTAGCGTAGAGTAGACCATCACTGGTCAGACAATGCTGATTTATTTTATTTAGGTTGTATTTTTTTCCCATCAATTGAGCTGAAATCTTGAATCTTGAATCTTGAATCTTGAAGTGGAAAATGTTTCGTTGATTTCTTTCTGTACCTGCTGACAAAGCATTTAGTTTGTTTTAGCCCGGAGTGGATTTCGGAGTCGAAAGTCAGAGTCTGAGTCGACTCCGGAGGGTCGGAGTCGGAGTCACCTGAAACCGATCGGCTCCGCAGCCTTGATTTATAGAGGGCACTTATGAGGGCAGCTAACAACTCGTATGATAAATATATTCTATTCAATAATGGGCATGGCAGTATTATAGGCAGTTTATAATGCAACTAAAAATGACCGACACTTCTTGAACACCATAGACAGTTGGCTGATTACAAAGCATAAGCGTGTGTTTGTTCTTTCGACAGCAGATGGTTTACCCTATTCACGAGCTGGCCCGACAGAGGACATATTCCCTGTCATCGGATGCAGGCTGCAAGGCCAGCAGCAGCAGCTGCCCGACTGACGAGTGGCTGACATATACTCTGCAGGACATTTTCCAACATCTACCCAGACATATGTCGTCACAAGACTCGACGATGGCCTACCGAGCCAGTATACTTATCAGGCCAGTCAATTGTCGGCATCCGAACATGTAGATTACTGTCAAAACATCGAAATGTTGTGATTTACATCAGTAGTCCCGTGCAGCCATGCATGCCTGACGTGACGCCAATACACAACTGGTATTTCTCTGCTGGTTGGATATGTGCCTCGCTACACAGCCCGAAACATGTCGGAAGGTAAATCAGTCATAACATTAGCGTATATCCGACCTAACGAAATTATCACAAGCAAAAAAGTGTATTAAATACTGCCACATTGCAATCGTTGTGCTTTATAAAATTCCCAAGTTAAAAAGGCAGGATAGGGCTGCATCGGCGTTGGACCAAGTCGAGGTCAGTACCGTAAAATGGGGTGAAGTGAAACACGAGGTACACACCATTTGTAATTTACTGTAGTTAATTTATTAAACGAGTTAGAAGGTCGAACCATCACCATGTGATAGGAAATTGATCATTCTTCACAATTAGGATCGAAAATACACAATTGCCACCCCAGTTACTATGTTAAATACACCCTGGCCTCGACGACCATTTTTCTTGGCGACCGTTTGTTTACATCGTCTTCATTGTTCGTTATCGTCGTTCCAGTTTATGAATACCAGTGATGTGTCAATCTTGACTGATGCGATGCCAGTAAAAACTGCGACCACCAACCCTAAACCAAAACAATCGCAATTCACACATGTATTGAATAGGTGGAATGATCGAATTGTATTTTTTCTTAGGAGCGTCGTTTACGTAGCATCTTATTCCCTATGATTACATTCACCGTAGTGGGGATGTTTTTTTTTTCTATATCGAAACGAAACATAAGCAAAAACAATATAAGTGCAAATTCAACTAAAGGGTCTCCAGATGTTAATTTCATCATATCCACTGGCGGCCGCAGGGGGGGGGGGGGGGGGGGCACGGGGGCCATGGCCCCCTTTGGCTCCCAAAGGTGGGGCCATATTGCCTTTTGCCCCCCCCCCCTTTTGCCAGTACCAACCAGGGCCTATTTTAACATTATGGCAGTTGACGATTTTGTCCCTCTCCAGTCCCTGAAAATGTCATGAAGCAGCAATTACAATCAAATGGGCAATGGGCATTTCGTCAAAAGTTCAAAGTGAAAACAACACTACATTCATTTACTTGTGAAGTTTTCCTGATTTTTTTTTTGTGTTTGACAGTGCAGCCATTTTTTTGTACAGCCATATTTCGATGCCGCGTTTTTTTCCAAAGTGGTGCGCAAGTTTCAATTTGTAAGGCGATCATGAGCTAGTGCATCAGTTTCTATGTCGATGTGCATATGTGCTTGCGTTCATCGGTTTGAGCACGGTAGATATTAAGTTGAAGTCATTTTGATTTGGCAAGCTGGTGCTGGCATCATGAAAAGAGTAAAAGAAAAACAGCAAACGATTCAATCTTTCTTTCGGGCTAAACGGTACGTAGAATCAAAGCTTGCAAAACAGTTTTAAGGGAAGGATCCATCATTTCTATTTCTTCTTTTTTCAAACTGCAATTGCAGTTTTGCGATGAGCTGCTGTGCCTGGTGTTTTCCTGTCTGGGAATTGAGATGCCCTTGTCAGTATTATCTTGTCCTAAAGTACCTAACGGACACATCCTAACCTTGGACTTTTCATGCTATCAGAAATCAGAATGTACACAATGCACTGCATGCCAGTATCGTCTGCATTCTGATAGCATGTCTGCATTCTGATATGAAAAGTCTGAGGTTAGGTTGTGTCCAAAGATTGGACTTAAACCCTATTTCATTGTTGTGTTGTGATTGTAAGCATGATTAATTTTCTTGTTGAAATTGATAAAGTTCTAGGCAGGCACGTAGCCAGGATTTCGTCCAGGGGGGGGGGGGGGGGGGCGGCGCCTCGAAAGGGCCCCTTCTCGAGCGGTGAAAGGGCCCCTTCCCAAGCGTTGAAAGGCCCCCCCCCCCAAACAAAAATGCGTGAAAAGGCACGTTACAAGGCTGGAAAATGCAGTATGGCAGGTATGACATGGGCCATACCAACGTTTAGGAGCTAGAGTCAGCAAACTGCCACATCAACTTTGGAACCAGCGACACGAATTTGGAATCAGCTATACCAACTTGGAATATTTTTTTAAGCTCAAGACCTGGAACTCTTAAACAAATTGCGCCGCGGAGCGGCGCGAAAATTGTGAGTATTATGCCCTGGGTTACTTTCTCATCAATGCGTCGCATTGCGTATGGTGCGGACCTCTAAAATTGCTATATTGTGCGTTTAAAAGTGCGGGGAAAAGGTGCCAAAATAAACTATTTTGCCCAATAATATAGGAAAGTAGCAACATACAGGGGCGTAGCCAGGATTTCGGCCAGGGGGGGCCAAACGGGATCAGAGGGGCCCTCGTAGCCAATTGGGGGCCCACACACTTGCGGATCTAGGGTTCGAGTTTGGGGGTAAAAATTTATATCCCATCAAACCCATTAAACTGCCTGAAATCAGCACAAAATGTACACATTTCCTGATAAGAAAATCTAAGCAACTTTATCTAAGGAAGTTTGTTTTAAATCAGCTATCAATGCATAAGCAAGCGAAATTCGATGAGTTTTCAGAAATGTGTGAGACTTTTTGGGATTCCCCCCTAAAAAAAACTTGGCAGATCCAGGGGAAAAGGGGCCATAGCAGCCGTCAAACCGCCTGAAATCAGCACAAAATGTACACATTTCCTGATAAGAAAATCTAAGCAACTTTATCTAAGGAAAGTTTGTTTTAAATCAGCTATCAATGCATAAGCAAGCAAAATCTGATGAATTTTCAGAAATGTGAGACTTTGGGATTCCCCCTCAAAAACTTCCGTGCCCCCCCCCCCCCCCCCACCACCACCACCACCCATCCCAAACGTCTTCTTCCAAACGTCCAGACCCCAATACATTTTGTCCTAACGTCACAATAACTTCACGCGCATCCACATGAGGGCTTGCGCTGTTATTGTAGCTCGTTGGCTATGCTACCAAATACTGCCATATGTAGGGAAATAGGAGGTCGGACAGATCATTTTGTAACCAACGCAGTTTTGTAGCCCGTGTTGAGAAATCCTTATCTGGAACTTTTCTTGGCTGAAAAGACTCTCCAGCCGAAGATATTTGACTTTTTCGCGAAAGAATACGGCGCATATATGATGTACCGTACCGTCTGAAAGTGCCAGCACTGCCATGGAGCATGCGCAGACCAATAACGCACACCATAAATCAATAATTTCAATAATTTAAATCAATAATTTACAACCTTCTGTCCTGAATTGGCGCGATGTAGGACCATTTTAAAAAAGAAAAAAAAGAAACTGTATTAAAAAATATAATAAAATCGTGTTCTGAAAAAATTCCGAAGGTGAACTATTTCCTTTAAAGGAAATAGTTCACCTTCAACATGGGGTTTTGAACTGAAATAGCAGTTTTGTAGCCCGTGTTGAGAAATCCTTATCTGCAACTTTGCTTGGCTGAAAAGACTCTCCAGCCGAAGATATTTGACTTTTTGGCGAAGGAATGCGGCGCATATATGATATACCGTACCGTCTGAGAGTGCCAGCACTGCCATTGAGCATGCGCAGACCAATAACGCACACCATAAACTTAATAATTTACGACCTTCTGTCCTGAATTGGCGCGATGTAGGACCATTTTAAAAATAAAAAAAGAAACTGTATTAAAAAATATAATAAAATCGTGCTCTGAAAAAACTTCCGAAGGTGAACTATTTCCTTTAAAAGTCGATAACAATAACTCGGTAGGCCTGAGGCAGGCACGTAGCCAAGGGGGGGGGGGGGGGGGGCGAGGGAGGCTACCCCCCCCCCGCCTTGGAGGCCCGGCGGGCCCTTTTCGGGCGCGCAGTGCGCAGCGCACCGAAAAGGGCCGACGAGACCACGCTCATGGACTACGCGAAGCGTGGTCTTTAAGAGTTTAGAGCATTTCAGAGGTTCTTTAGGGGCAACAGGGCCCTTTCTGAAAGACCAGAGGGCCCTTGGACGTTCAGCAGGGCCCTGTACATGTCAGAAGGGCCCCTGGACAAGCCGAAAGGGCCCCTGAGCGGGTCAAAGGGCCCCTGAACACGTCGAATGAGCACCGAGCCAGCACAGAGGGACCCCTGGGAAGGTCGAAGAGGCCCCTGAGCATGTCGGCAGGGCGACAAAGCAGCCAGTGCAGTCCCTTGCCAGGTCTTAAGGACCCCCTGAACAGGCTGGAGGGCCCCTGGACAGACCAGCACCAGAGGGCCTCTGGGAAATTAAAAGGGCCCCTGTGCATGTCAGAGGGGCCCCTGACCAGACCAAAAGGGCCCCTGAACATGCCGAATGGGCTCCTAGTCAGCACGGAGGGGCCCCAGGGAAGGTCGAAGGGCCCTCTGAGCATGTTGACAAGGCGACCAAACAGAAAGCGCAGTCTCTTGCCAGGTTGGAAGGGCCCCTTAGAAGGCTGGAGGGCTCCTGTGCAGACCAGAGGGCCCTTGAGAAGTTCAAAGGGCCCCTGTGCATGTCAAAGGGGCCCATGATCAGACCGAAAGGGTCCCTGAGCAGGTCAGATGGCCCCTGATTACGTCGAATGGGCCTCTGGCCAGCACAGAAGAACCCCTGGGCAGGTCGGAGAGGCCCCTGAGGATGTCGGCAGGGTGAAAAAGCAGCCAGTGCAGTCCCTGGCCAGCTCGGAAGGGCCACTGAGCAGGCTGGATGGCCCCTGGACAGACCAGAGGGCCCCTGGACAGACCAGAGGGCCCCTGAACAGACCAGAGGGCCCCTGGACAGATCAGAGGGCCCATGGAAAGTTGAACCTCACAAAATAAAGTGGCCGAAATCCGTTTTTTAAATCCGAAATCCGAAATCCGAGTTTTTCATATCCTTTTTTTTTGGGGGGGGGGGGGTGTTAACGCTCGGGAAGGGGCCCTTTCGAGGCGCCGCCCCCCCCCCCCCCCCCACACACACACACCCTGGACGAAATCCTGGCTACGTGCCTGGCCTGAGGGGCCCTCAAAATGTCTGAGGGGCCCTCGAAATGCCTGAGGGGGCCCTCGAAATGTCTGAGGGGCCCTCGAAAGGAATTGGAGGCCCTGGGAAGGCCTTGAGGGGCCCTCGAAATAAATACCAGCTCTTAAATGCTGTTATTTATTCGTGTTAGATTTGTTCGTGGACGTTCTTTATGCGACATAAGGCGTTTTGCGGGCACCTGACACCATCAAAAACACTGGGGCCTTCGGCCCCAGGGGGCCCTCGCTCGGTCGCCAGAGGGGCCCGCCTGGCCTCCAGGGGGGGGGGGGGCATGGCCCCTTTGCCCCCCCTTGGCTACGCCACTGGCAACATAACACATAAATGCGCCGAGAAACTGACCGATTTTTTTCCTAACCCGCATATAATTGAATTTGTAGTTAAATTGCGCCGCGGAGCGGCGCGAAAATTTTGAGTTTGATTCCCTGTACAACTGTATTCTTACTGTTGAAAGGCCCAAGGTCCCTTCAGATCGTATAGGGGCCCGTCTGACCTTTTCTACGCCCTTCCGACCTGTTCAGGGACTCATCTGGGATCCGCGAAGCGAAAAGACATGATGTGGAGTGGGTGATATATATATATATATATATATATATATATATATATATATATATATATATATATATATATATATATATATATATATATAATACAAAGAGGGAATACTCTACAGGAAAAAATAAAATCGGATCTTCCGGGTATATTGTAGTACCCTGACGAAGGGTGTTACAATATACGCGAAAGCTCCGCTTTTAATATTTTTTTATTGTGGAGTAAGTCCTCTTTGTATTTCATCTTCATCTGCGATCTCTACGTACTTTGACCCTTCCGGTCTCACCAGAGACTCCTCTGACCTTCCAAGAAGCCCCTCTTGTGTGTCAAGGGGCCCATTCGGCCTGTTCAGAGGTCCTTCCGACCTGGCCAGGGACTGCAATGGCAGCTTTGTCGCCCTGCCGACATGCTCAGGAGCAGGGGCGGCGGATTGCGGGGCGCAGGGTACCCAAAATCCCCCCCCCGCCCCTCAAATGCAAATCCTGGGGAAGGGAAGGGTCATGTTGCCCCAGATTGAGCAGGCTAAAATCTGGGGGGCGGGCCAAAACTACCCTTTGCCCCCAGGGGGGAATTTTGGGTACCCTGCTCCCGCAATCCGCCGCCCCTGCTCAGTGGCCCCTTCAACCTGCCCAGGGGCCCCTCCAGTCTGGCTAGGAACTCATCCGGCATGTTCAAGGGGCCTCCGACCGGCCCAGGGACCCTTTCGGTCTAGCCAGGGGCCCCTCTGACTTGCCTAGGAGCCCCTCCGATCGGCCCAGCGACTCTTCTGGTCGGCCTGCGCTGGCTGCTTTGTCGCCCTTGCCGACATGCTCAAGGGGCCCTCCGACCTGCCCTGGAGCCCCTCCGTGCTGGCCAGGGGCCACTTCGGCATGTTCAGGGGCCCTTCTTACCCGCCCAGGGGTCCTTTCGGTCTGATCAGGGGCCCCTCCGATCTGCACAGGGGCCCTTTTAACTTTCCAGGGGCCATCTGGTCTGTCCAGGGGCCCTTTAACCTGATAAGGGGCCTTCCGACCTAGCAAGGGACTGCGCTGGCTGCTTTGTCGCCTTGCGACATGCCCCGAGGGCCCTCCGACCTGCCCTGGGGCCCCTCCGTGCTGGCTAGGGGCTCATTCGGCATGTTCAGGGCCCTTCTGACCCACCTAGGGGCCCTTTCGGTCTGGTCAGGGCCCCTCTGACCTGCACAGGGGCCCTCTTAACTTCCCAGGGGCCCTCTGGTCTGTCAAGGGGCCCTCCAACCTTCTCAGGGGCCCTTATGACCTGGCAAAGGACTGCGCTGGCCGCTTTGTCACCCTGTCGACATGCTCAGGGGCCTCTCAACCTGCCCAGGGGCCCCTCTGTGCTGGCTAGGGGCCCATTCGACGTATTCAGAGGGCCCATTCGACGTGCTCAGGGGGCCCTCTGACCCGCTCAGGGGGCCCTCTGACCCGCTCAGGGGCCCTTTCGGTCTTGCCAGGGGCCCCTCTGACATGCACAGGGCTCTTTTGAACGTCCAAGGGGCCCTCTGGTCTTTCAGAGAGGGCCCTGGTGGCCCTAAAGGGACTCTGAAGTCCGCTAAACTCTCTAAAGACCACGCTTCGTGTAGTAAAGAGCCTATGATACCACGCTTCCCGCGGTCTCATCGGCCCTTTTCGGAGCGCTGCGCGCGCAGAAAAGGGCCCTCGCGCGCCAAAAAGGGCCCTCCTGGCCTCTAGGGGGGGGGGGGGGGGGGGGGGGGGGGGGGCGGCCGCCCCCGCCGCCCTCCCCTTGGCTACGTGCCTGGTTCTAGGAATGCTTATAAAGGAAAAGTAAGGTTAAAGGAAGAGTAGGTTAGCATTATAAACCAAGATTATATTATTCAAGTTGGTAAAGCTAATTGAGAGTAACCCAAATGAGGGTGAACAGTTAAAGTAAGGTAGATAAGTTGTTAGTTAACATTTGGCCGCTTTCCCTGATAATTCCTAGAAAACATATTTTAAATTGTAATTTTACTAAAAATTGAAATTTGCAACCTGAGGGCTAAAATGACACTTGTTTTACAATGTCATCTAGACAAAAAGAATGAAGCGCCTGAAGCTCTGTACACTGTTTGCACCATAAAATTATAAACATTGTACACTGTTTGCTCCATAAACATTGTACACTGTTTGCCCCATAAACATTTCCCAAAACATAGTCCTGTGTAGCAACTAGCAAGTGCATTTCACCCAGACTCAGTATTGAAACCTTCCACATAACTTTAATCTTACTTAAAGGAAATAGTTCACCTTCGGAAAATTTTCAGAACACGATTTTATTATATTTTTTAATACAGTTTCTTTTTTTGTTTTCAAAAATGGTCCTACATCGCGCCAATTCAGGACAGAAGGTCGTAAATTATTAATGTTATGGTGTGCGTTATTGGTCTGCGCATGCTCAGACCAGTGCTGTCACTCTCAGACGGTACGGTATATCATATATGCGCCGCATTCCTTCGCCAAAAAGTCAAATATCTTCGGCTGGAGAGTCTTTTCAGCCAAGAAAAGTTGCAGATAAGGATTTCTCAACACGGGCTACAAAACTGCTATTTCAGTTAAAAATCCCATGTTGAAGGTGAACTATTTCCTTTAAATATATTATCAAACTTAAAGGAAATAGTTCACCTTCAACATGGGGTTTTCAACTGAAATAGCAGTTTTTAGCCCGTGTTGATAAATCCCTATCTGCAACTGTTCTTGTCTGAAAAGACTCCAGCCGAAGATATTTGACTTTTTGGCGAAGAAATGCGGCGCATATATGATATACCGTACCATTTGAAAGTGCCAGCACTGGTCTGAGCATGCGCAGACCAATAACGCACACCATAAACTTAATAATTTACGACCTTCTGTCCTGAATTGGCGCGATGTAGAACCATTTTTGAAAAGAAAAAAAGAAACTGTATTAAAAAATATAATAAAATCCTGTTCTGATAAATTTCCCGAAGGTGAACTATTTCCTTTAAATCAATTAACTTATTATACTCAGTAGTCACTAGTCAGTATTGAATAGTTCAGTGAGAAAGGTCAGCACAATTGTTTTCATAATGTAG
Organism: Chirona hameri; assembly: GCA_036785665.1. Taxonomy (NCBI): domain Eukaryota; kingdom Metazoa; phylum Arthropoda; class Thecostraca; order Balanomorpha; family Balanidae; genus Chirona; species Chirona hameri. Next base: position 28,898 of record JAXIVJ010005589.1, read on the forward strand.
CTGACCTACTACTTTCACTTCTCTAAAAGTGAAAAGGTTTTGGGAAAGGTTTTGGGAAGGAAACCTCAGTTCTACCTATCTATCATATCTTTCCGTAAAAAAAACACTTCACCTCACCAAGGGACCAAGGGCAAGTGCTCACCCTGATTCATGTTTACATCAGTCATTGAAACAGTTGCTTATTGGTGAACAACTATGTAATGAAAATGAATTGCATTCGTGACTTGTCTTTGCATTATTGGCACAGGTTATGATATAGTTAACATTTATGCTCAGTATGTATGTTGGCTAAATCACAACTGAGAAATGGAAAGCCACAGCTTGTTGGTATAATTTGTCTGATGAACGTGCTTTCTCAGTTTGTTTTTATGTCCAACTTTTTTGCTGTTTCATTTCTTTGAATTTCTTACTTCTCCACTGCCATTTTTACTACTTGTTAATTATGGCCTAGGATAAGGATGGGCAAAATTGTGTCTCCATAAGTCTATAGTATGCCTCTGTTGGGGTAATAACTTCTTTGTTTGTGCTGTGGTCCTGTGGACAAGTGCCCATGAAATGCAAAATTGAGTTGGTAAATTGCATTGAGTCAATTCGGCCTCTCTGAACGACCGTTTCGTGAAATTTCCGTGGAAGGACGCGGAATGTCGCTCTCTGTTCGCACGGTTAACCCTCGCCCTACGGGAGCTTTTTTCACCTTCGCCCTACGGGGGGGGGGGGGGCTGACAGCCCCCCCTGTTAACTTCAAAACCAAGCAACTTAGAGCAATGCGGTAAGAACCAGCATGTTGCCTGTCATGAGAGAAATCCAACAGTATAAGATTTTTAGGTTTCAGGTCAACGGGTGACCTTCCAGGTCAAGTGAATTACCTCGGATCGACCACGTCCAGAACAGCGATTTGGTCTGTCAGAAAACCTCGAAATTAGAAATTGATAAATGTAAATAAAAAGTAATGTTCCTAGACCAGTCTTGTCTCAGAAATACAGAAAAGGTAATTATTTGTTCGTATCTTGTCAAAAAAAGTCACAAAAGGTGATTTAGAAAAATTTCGGAAATTCGAGATTGCCATTTTAAAAGAAAATGCCATTTTGTATCTTTGCTGATGTGCGTTTGCAATTTACTTTAAAACTCTGTTTTTTACAATTTTTCAAATATTTATATTTTTCCACCAACATGACGTCATCAAAACATGATTATCTCCCAATATACTTAACCAATTTAAATGAAATTTTTACAGCATACGTATAATTGTTGTAAACTCAGCTACTAAAAATTTCAGAAAGATGCAACGCATGTGTAAAAAGTTATTCAAGAAAAACCTCAGGGGGAGGGCCTGTCAGCCCCCCCCCCCCCGTAGGGCAAGGGACTACAAAATAGCAAAAGTGTTTTGTCATGTTACATTTACAAAGTCCATCTGTGTTGTTTTATGATGCCTTATTGTTTCTAAAAGTTATGCGGGTCATGTAACCGTCGCGGTTGTGGCGCCTGTAAGCCCACATAGGTCTCTTCGTCATCATTAAATAACTCCCCCCCCCACGCACAGCAATAATGCACTCAAATAGTGTGCTATTTGTCACAGCACCTCGGCTGGTAACCACTGTCGCACTTGTGGGTCGTCCAAATGCACGTGTAACACCTCTCCTCTACCTACCTCTCATATGCATACTCATCGAATGCACCCGTGTTGTGCTTCTTCAGTCAGTGTCAACAGCCGGACCCGGAGCCTGGAACCTCGTCCCCCGTGCCAACTGGATCCCAATCCTCGCCCAGTACAGCGTGTCCTGCGACTGAAGCGTCTAAAACAGCCACTGCAGGTACGATTTTAACTCGCTTTACCCAAGCTCCGCAGGAGTTTTCCTCGCCCGTTAGGAAGTTTGGGTGTTTGAACCCCCACCTGAAACTCGGCTTCCATGGAGTGAGGATAAAGCGAAAATACGTTAGATGGCACGTTAAATTTATGTCGAAACTATTTCAGTCATTTTGGGGCTCATGTCAATGTTAAAGTCACCATGGGTCATCACAGGTCAAGGTTGACAACTTATAGCGTCTGCCCCGGTGATGTTAACCGTTTATGGCCGTACAATGGAGCCATTCAGTTAAAGACGGCCTCTGCGGGTTTGAGACGGGAGCGCACCAACGGCCAGGCATACAGTTCGCCTAAGAAGCAGTTAACATGCTGATCGGCGACCTTTAGCAAAGAAAATGAGCCATATACGTAATATCTGGACGGGGCAACTTAGTCAAAGGAGTTGGCATTAACCCGCTTCCGCGTTGTCTCTCGAAAAATAACAATGAGTTTACGGGCTAACGGTGCAATATTCCACAGTCTAAAGAGACTTAAATTCGCATTAACTATTTGGGGAAGAACCGCGAGAGTGAGTGTTTTGCTCGTTGTATGTTACCTATGTCAGTTATCACCGCAGTATTTAAAGGGAATGTTTCACCTTTGTATTGATTTTGAACTGAGATAGCCATTATCTTTGGCCGTTATTGAAATGTCTAAATTACTAAGGTCATTTCCTAACCGTTTTTGAGCAATTTAATTTACCATTTGCAAAATGCATGCACCCTGGCTGGTGCAGCCGCTGATTGGCTGACAGCCACTTTGTCAGCCAATCCCACTTTGTTAGCCAATCAGCGGCGGTCTATAGCTCAATAATGATGTCATTAGCCCAAATTTAGAAGCTTAATTTGTATAAAGTTAAGTGACTTTCCGAGAGGAAAAAATATCACCATCGTTTTCAGCAGCACATACTTTATATTTTCGACTACAACCAGCGTATATTTGACAACTTTCAGAAAGGTGAAACATTCCCTTTAATATTGGTGCGATCCTGGCCATGCATGGAAATGCCTGATTCGGTCGTCTGAATAATGCGTGAAGTTCGATCCAGTTAGCCTGTTTTCTAAAGGGCTCTTAGAATACGACTTATGTTGGCTGCCAGAGTACCATGCAGTAGAGACGATTTCTTAAGGCATGCTTTGTGGATTGTGCTAGGATGAAAAAGACTGAGCCCAGGTCATTGGCACATCTGGCTTAAATTGAATGTGCTTCCCAGCCTTTTTGATTCTCTAACTATTCATTAACAACCATTCCCTATTATCCTCTTTCCTAGATCCGCCCGCCACACCCTCCGATCCATGTGGTTCTGGAAAGAGTCTGGAGTCGGCTTCGTCTGAGGGCGGTTCGACTCCGGTCACGGCGGAATGTCCCTCGAACGACTTCGGCCTCTTAATCGACGGGAGATTAAGCGATGCCGAAAAGCTGGCTGGCTTGACGAAGAGATGGCGTCCTTCTGGTAAAAGCAAGTGCCCAGTTTTCTTTCCACAATAAGGGAGGAGTGCGCCGGCCCCGGTACCTTCTATCGCGTCATCTTGACCAGTACAGCTGGTTAGCTGTGTCTCGCAAAGCCAAGCTTTCGGGCGCCTGGTGCAGCGTCTGCGTGCTGTTTGGCGAGTCGGTGGACGAAGTCCAAGGTGCGCGTGGGGGTCAGGGATTCTCTAAGGGGAAACTGGTCAGTCGACCATTGACTGACTTCTCGGACCTTTCGGGGAAGAAAGGAGCCCTAGACGTGCATGCTAAGTCCGCCTCTCACAACGACAACGCGGCAAAAGCAGCAGACTTCATCACGCGGATGAAGAAACCTCAGCTGAAGATCACATCAGTGGTGCAGACAGCGAGCCAGAAAGAAGTGGTAAGGAACAGATCCGTCCTGAACGCGATCGTGGATACGGTCATGTTTGCCGCGTCGCAGAACATACCGCTACGAGGTCATCGCGAAGAAGGCAAAATAGACACGGCTGGGATCTCGCCTGCAGAAAACGACGGAAATTTCAAAGCTCTCATCCGGTTCCGACTGCGAAGTGGAGATGAAGTGCTGAAAAAACACCTTGACGAATGCCCAGCAAACGCCAAGTACACGAGCAAGAGGATGCAAAATGCGATACTCGAAGATGTGAAGACCCTGGTACAGGAGTCAGTCGTAAACAAAGTCGACAAGGCTGGAGCGTGGGCCATCATGGCTGATGAAACTACAGACATGTCTAACCGGGAGCAAATGGCCTTAGTCGTTCGTTATGTTGATGAGAAGGACGGAGAACTGGTGATCAGAGAGGACCCCATCGCTCTGTTGGATGTTCTAACGACGCTGCGGCAGTCTGGAGCTGGATCTGATTCGGAGATGAAGATGTCAGGCGCCAACTTGACCAAGGTTCTGCTGGAAAAGATCAAGAACCTTCGTCTCGACACTTCAAAACTGGTGGGCCAGTGTTACGATGGCGCAGCATCAATGGCGAGTGAGAAGGTCGGTGTGGCAGCAGGGGTGAAGTCACGAGCGCCACTTGCTGACTACTTTCACTGTGCTGTCCATGCCGTGAACCTGTCGACAACGCTGATGAGAAAGGTGACCATCGTGAGAAGCAGTCTGGACGCCATGGAAGCTGTCATCTGTTTTATCACAGACGGGGCAAAAAGGGGTGACATCCTCAAGCACATGCAGCTGCAGGACCTGGAGGGAAGCCAACGACACAAACTGGTGAAGCTGTGTCAAACACGCTTCGTGGAGCGCCACGTTGCAGTGGAGCGTTTCTGCGAGCAGCTGCCTGCTATCAGGCATGCTCTTCAGGCGATAGCGACGTGGGATGACAGCCGCTCCAGCTCCAAGGCAGCAATGATGCTCAACACCATCTCGAGAACGGAGTTTCTGGTGGGAGTCTTCATCGCCGAGCGCCTCGCAGGCATCCTGAGACCTCTGGCTCTGTCTCTTCAAGAGAAAGGAGCCGACCTGGTCAGAGCACTGGACCTGGTCAACGCCGTGCGGACGGTGATCCAGCAGCTGCGCTGCCGCAGTGAAGAAGAGTTCCCTCTGGTGATGAGCAAAGTGGAGTCAGCTGCACGAGAGCTGGAAGTGGAGCTCACAAAGCCGCGCCTGGTGGAGAGGTCGTCTCACCGAAGTAACGCCGGAGACAAGGAAATGAGTGTCCAGGAATACTACCGGTTGAACGCATTCAATCCGGCGCTGGAGTACGTGCTTCAAGATATTGAGCTGCGCTTCGGGAAGCACATGAAGCTGGTGGCCGGACTGAGCACCATCGTGCCAAAGCGCATCGTCGCTGAAGGCACCGACTGGAGACTCATACAGCCGGCGTACAAGCGGTTTCAAGAACTGCTTGGAAGCGTCACCGAGTCCCAAGTGGAGGCAGAGCTTCGTGTGTGGGTGGCCATGTGGCAAGACAGACGTGATGCACCGGCGACGGCCATCGCTGCACTGAACGCCTGCCCAGCTGGCATCTTCCCCAGCATGCACATGCTGATGCGAGTGCTGGCCGTGCTCCCTGTGTCCACGGCGGAAGCTGAACGCATGTTCTCGAAGGTGACGCCCACAATGACTGCGCGGAGGGCAACCATGACCGAGGACCGACTTGAGTCGCTAGTGCTCATTTAGGCGCACCGAGACCAACTCCCCAGCACTGCCGAAGTGATTGATCGCTTTGCAGCTGCAGGAGTGCGCCGGCTAGACTTCCAGCTTCGCCTGTAGATGTGCCATGTGCGGAGCTGTGAACTTCGTGCGTGTATGTGTGTGTGTGTGCATATTGTGTGTGGTCAATCGGTCATATGACCAAACCGATCTGATGCCCGGCAATGACCATCGCAGCCCTGAACTGCGAGCTCGCCGTGCGCTGGTGGTTGGTCCCGGCGGACGGAAGACGCGATGCATATGCGCCTTGGGGCCTCCCCTGTGTGATGGCGAGGCCGCCCTACTCAGGGCAGCCTCGCGGAGGTGGCGATGACTGGCTGCCGGTAGGCTCCTCCGCCTATCCCCCTTTGACGCAGAACGGGGAGGCGTGCGCGTGTGTACTGTGTACCGTGTATGTTTGTGTGAGAAGCCCAAACGAGTGGTGTGCTCAGATGATATAAATATACCCCTGTGGACGCCTGCGGCGAAATATAAATGGTTGTTTTCATGCTTGTATGGTTGATTTTTTTTGTTGTTGTAAGGTCAGGGTGTTTATTTCTTAAAATTACTAGCGTATTTCAATTGCTTGTAACCAGTAAAATCGATCGTCTAATTTGTCAGTTGCACTTTTAGCGTTTTATCCTTAGTCACATACTAGAGGATGGTTGACCCGTTCACCCGTTAACCCGATAAACCATTGATTTTTTTTTCTCGAGAGATAGCTTGACCCGATATCCCGTTGACCCGTTGATATTTTAGAGCTGCAGGATTAATGATATCGAGGTGCGAGTATCGATCAGCCAGAATATTAGTGATGCTCATAGGTTTTCGAATTTGAGCATGCAGGTGCAGTTCCAGTATGTTGACAGAGGTGAGCATTTACAAAGTTGAGGTACCTGCTTATCTTCCGACTAAAATTTGTCACCGATGGCTGTAGATTTGTCACCGGTGAGAATGGCAGAATGGTAACTTTTCCCAGTCCTGCTTTTAGGTGCAATGTCACAGCGCTGAGTGTTCTTATATTTTTTTTTTAAATTTAGTTACATATAATTTCGGAATTTGGAAATACCCAATAATTTAGCAGAAGTTTCAAACCATTTCGCAAAATGGGATGATGGGTCTTTCAGCTCGCAAAGTTACAATTTCCTTGCATCAATTCTCAGAATAAATCATATGCAGCGAACGAATGAACAAACTGACATAAGCCTAAGGGCGAAAATGACTCACAGTTGTATGAAGAAAAAAATAAGACACACTGTACTTTGGGAAACGGATCTTAGAAATGATGTAAATCAATGTCTCCAAATTGACGTCGTTGGCTATCACAGATTCCATGACGCCGGACCGCCGTTGCCCCCGCCCCTTTATTGGTCGTCTGGGGCCGCCAGTGATCATATCCAACCATCAAACCAACAACTACTTATCGTAATATATTTTTGTTTAATCCAAAACAGTAGACACACTTCCTAGTTCCTGTAAAGGGAATGTTTCACCCAGGGGCGCAGCCAGGGGGGGGGGGGCACAGGGGGCACCTGCCCCCCCCCCTGGGTCGAGGTGCCCGAAGGGCCCCTCGGCCCAATGGGAGAAGGCCTCGGCCCTCAGCCCAACTCCTATTATAGGTATCGACGTACAACTTACAGTACCTTATGCTGCATTAATTCTACGTCTTTTTACAAAAGTTCAATGAAATTGATGTAGCACTTTGGGAGATCATGACGTTTTAATGACGTCATGTCACGCCATTTTTGGTCGAAAAACGATAAATGTTTTACAAATCGTAGAAAATCGAGTTTTGAAGCAGATTGTAAATGCAAAACGTCAAAAGAAAGGAAATGGCATTCTCTTCAAAAGTACTATCTCAGATTTGCGAAAGTTTGGGTTTTTGACTCCTAAAAATACAAATATAAATTTTTCCAGAAAACTTTTCACATTGTTTTCTTTCTTGAAGATATGAAAAACGGAATATATCTGAGTGAACCAGGTATGGACGATACCCAAACCAAATTTCAAAGCAATATCTTAATTGACTTATGGCTCCGTAAGCATAAGTAACTCATGACGTCATTTTTTTAAGTTACGTTTTTTTTGCTTTTATTGACCAGATACAGACAAATAAATGCCACCACTGTTTTTCTGAGACAAAACTGGTCTAGAGACATGCTTTTTTATTTAGATGAATCAATTTCAAATTTTGACCTTATGTGACCTGACCTTGACCATATATGGTGTCAGGTTGTGAAAATGGCTGCTACTATCAAATTATACGTGTAAAATAACCTTCGTAGACCTCTTGCCAAAAATGACCTTTTGTGACCTGATCTTGACCTTTGCTTGCAATTTCACTTTTTCCTAATGCGGGAGATGAATTATATCTTTGAGAGTACTTTGTGCGATAATAGTCTCAATCTAAGGCTTTGGATGGAAAGTATGGCCCAAAAACTAAAATACCTTAATTTTGACTTTTGACCTGGCCGTGTCCTGAGATGTGACCTTATTTTGAAAATGTCTCATAAACGTTAGATGCGGCTCATTGAGAGCTTTCAATTACGGCCTTGCGCGTCTCGCTGCGGTTATTGGTTCGGAATATAACGAAGGGGCAGAATCTGCCCCCCCCCCCCCCAGCGTGTTCGACCGAATACCCCAGCGGGGCGCGGGTTAATTTGTCTTATTAAATAAAAAAATATGTCAAATTTTGGGCGAATTTGGGCGGTTTGGGGCATGTCAGCTTGCCCCCCCCCCCCCTACTGGATCTGCCAGTGGCCATACACTAAGACAAGCTACTTGAAAATCCCGTGAGCGCTTAACATTTTCAATGGAAGTTTTATACGTTGCTATTTTCTGAAGTTGTCTTTCCAAACTTACGACGGATCGTTTTGCGTACAGCCTCTCTGCACTCCATAGTCTACACATTAGTGACTGTGAATTACCTCGAATTTATGTGTTTCCAATATAATATGTCACAAACGTGAGCAATCGGGACAACGTAAAATGTTGAGGGCCAGACGTTCCGCGTTGCCTCTTATTGATTGTGTTGCTGCTGGGACCTTCAAGGTGCCTTGTGCGTGCATCTAAAATGGTTAACCCACGCACAGACGGGGTTCGCACCAAGTTCGAACCGACAGGGGGTGGATACCCGCCCCTACAATATTTCAAAAGTCATGCAACGTATAGCGACAAACAGAAACAGATTAGATAGCTCGAAACAAACAAGGTCCAATGAATGTACTAAGTCATTATTTTAATTCAGGTCATTTAGGTCATTGAGGTCACCAGAGGTCAACAAAGGTAAAATTTAGGCCATAAATGGGTGTCCTTACCAAAACCCGTCTATATCCCGAGAACAAAAAGAGGTATCGACGCGCGAGAAGAAGAAAAACGTCCGAAAGATTACTGGCGGATCCAGGGGGAGGCATCAGGGGCAAATGCCCCCCCCCCAGGAATCTGGGAGGGGGGAATTCAATACAAGTATGCCCCCCCCGCGCGTTCCCAATTTATCGTAAAATCGTCTTTCCAGCAATCAAAATCCAGCTATCCACAGTCAAAAACCGGAAAATTTCGCGCCGCTTCGCGGCATGACACAACTTTCGCAATAGCTTATACAAATTTGGAAAATGGGAAAATGAATTCCATTAGGTAAGTGTCTGGCAGAGGCTCTCCTTGGCGATAATTGCTGGCACTGGCGGGTCCAAGGGGCATCAGCGACCAATGCGCCCCCCCCCCCCCTCCACAGGAATCTGAGAGGGCATTCAATACAAGTATGCCCCCCCCCCCCTCCCTCCCCGCGCGCTCCCTGCACTGAACGTGAAAAACAATGATCCTATGAGAAAACTTCATGCAAACGGAAGTATTTTTCTCTCGAGTGATTGAATTTGAAGTTTGTATATCTCCCTTTTTTAATGATAGAGAAAACAGCGCACCTGATGCCATTCAAGCAGCCCCAACCGGAAAATTTCGCGCCGCTTCGCGGCATGACAACTTTCGTAATTACTTATACAAATTTGGAAAATGGGAAAATGAATTTCATTAGGTAAGTGTCTGTCAGAGGCTCTCCTTGGTGGTTATTGCTGGCACTGGCGGATCCAGGGGGCATCAGGGATAAATACCCCCCCTTCCACAGGAATCTTAGAGGGGCATTCAATACAAGTATGCCCCCCCCCCGCACGTTCCCTGCACTGAACGTGAAAAACAATGATGTTAGGAGAAAACTTCATGAAAACAGAAGTTTTTTTCTTCTCTCGAGTGATTGAATTTGAAGTTTGTATGTATCCCTTTCTTTCAATGATAGACAAAACCTGATGCAATTCAAGCAGCCGCGGTGACACTTAACCCGCACCCCGCTGGCGGGGGGGGGGGGGGGCAGAATCAGCCCCCCTCCCGGATTTTCTCAATAATTTCAAAACTATAATAGGTATCAACGTCAAACTTTCAGCACATTTTGCTGCATCAATTCTACGCCTTCTCACCCAAAGTCCAATTAAATTGATGCAGTATTGTGGGAAATAATGACGTTTTAATGACGCCATATCATGCCATTTTTGGCGGAAAAACGATAAATGTTTGAACAATCGTAGACAATAGAGTTTTGAAGCAAATTGCAAATCAAAACGTCAAAAGAAAATAAATGACATTTTCTTCAAAATGGCTATCTGGAATATTCGAAATTTTGTGTTTTTGACCGTCCAAAATAGGAAAAACTTTTTTCGGAGAGAAAAAAAGCATTTTTTTTTGTTGTGAATTTGAAAAGTGAATTTCTTAGCTCGAATACCAAAGTAAGGCGACCGGCCCAAATATGCGGGGAAAAATGGGGTACCTTTTTGCCACAAAAAGATGCCCCCACGGAGAGAGGCTGGATCCGCCAGTGAGAAAGATAATTTAATTTGTTGTCACTCAGGCTTCATCATATTTGATCTCGGGTCAATAGCTAGCTCAGGGAAGGCCATCGAACGTGAAATATTCTCAAAATAGCGGAATTGTTTTTAGAGAATAACTTTTGAGATACGCATGCTAGAGTGATACTTACCGATTTTACCATTGTGTTTCTCTGTCGAGACATCGAATGGTATATCGGATGATCATGACCTAGTTAGGTCATATTCGAAAATTGACATGTCCTGTGCTCAGGTCAAGGCAGATCAAGTTCAAATTTTACACCAATCAACGTGTCTCGACGAGCGAAGCACATTGTTGATAACTCCATTACTCTACCTTCATTTGGCAAGGAGTTATTGAATACAAAACACGTAACCTCTTGGGTCACCTGAGTTGACCTCGTAGAGGTCACATAACAAAAATGTGACTTGGATCTTTGCATTTGGCACAAGAATGGTGTAGGCACCTGGTGAAAACTGATGTCCGTGAAGTTAGCCAACAGCCAACAAAACGAAAATTTGCAACGGCCGAATTTTTCTCCTAAAATATGCATGTAGGTCAAGTCGCATACGAGGGTCACGCATCTGATCTTATTTGTAATGCAAGGTCATAGGTCAAGGTCAAATGCGTAAAGAAGGTTGAGTACCCTTATGTACCTTTTTACGGACAAACGGTACACCGCACGGCCTCGCAATGGCCACCATTCGAAAGAGCGCTCCGAAATGAAGGTGGGGTTTTCCTCGGAATTTCGATTATGGTCACCCAAGGTCACCCATCAAGGTCAAACTATCAAAATTAACCAAAATCGACTTTATGTACCTTTTTACGGACAAACGGTGCTTTGCACGTTTTTTTAAATGACACCATTCGAAAGAGCGCCTCCAAATGAAAGTGGGGTTTTCCTCGGAATTTCGATTTAGGTCACCCAAGGTCACCCATAAAGGACAAACTATCAAAATCAATCAAAATCGACTTTATGTACCTTTTTACGGACAAACGGTGCCTTGCACGGCTTTTTAAATGGCACCATTCGAAAGAGCGCCTCAAAATGAAGTTGGGGTTTTCCTCGAAATTTCGATTAAGGTCACCCAAGGTCACCCATCAAGGTCAAACTATCAAAATCAACCAAAATCGACCTTATGTACCTTTTTACGGACAAACGGTGCTTTGCACGTTTTTTTTTTAAATGACACCATTCGAAAGAGCACCTCAAAATAAAGGTGGGGTTTTCCTCGGAATTTCGATTTAGGTCACCCAAGGTCACCCATCAAGGTCAAACTATCAAAATCAACCAAACTCGACCTTATGTACCTTTTTACGGACAAACGGTGCTTTGCACGTTTTTTTAAATGACACCATTCGAAAGAGCGCCTCAAAATGAAGGTGGGTTTTTCCTCGGAATTTCGATTTAGGTCACCCAAGGTCACCCATAAAGGTCAAACTATCAAAATCAATCAAAATATGCTTTATGTACCTTTTTACGGACAAACGGTGCTTTGCACGGCTTTTTAAATGGCACCATTCGAAAGAGCGCCTCAAAATGAAGATGGGCTATTCCTCGGAATTTCGATTAAGGTCACCCAAGGTCACCCATCAAGGTCAAACTATCAAAATCAACCAAAATCGACCTTAGATACCTTTTTACGGACAAACGGTGCTTTGCACGTTTTTTTAAAAAAAATGACACCATTCGAAAGAGCGCCTCAAAATGAAGGTGGGGTTTTCCTCGGAATTTCGATTTAGGTCACCCAAGGTCACCCATAAAGGTCAAACTATCAAAATCAATCAAAATCGACTTTATGTACCTTTCTACGGACAAACGGTGCTTAGCACGGCTTTTTAAATGGCACCATTCGAAAGAGCGCCTCAAAATCAAGGTGGGGTTTTCCTCGGAAATTCGATTAAGGTCACCCAAGGTCACCCATCAAGGTCAAACTATCAAAATCAACCAAAATCGACCTTATGTACCTTTTTACGGACAAACGGTGCTTTGTACGTTTTTTTAAATGACACCATTCGAAAGAGCGTCTCAAAATGAAGGTGGGGTTTTCCTCGGAATTTCTATTTATGTCACCCAAGGTCACCCATAAAGGTCAAACTATCAAAATCAATTACAATCGACTTTATGTACCTTTTTACGGACAAACGGTGCTTTGCACGGATTTTTCAATGGCACCATTCGAAAGAGCGCCTCAAAATGAAGGTGGGGTTTTCCTCAGAATTTCGATTTAGGTCACCCAAGGTCACCCATAAAGGTCAAACTATCAAAATCAATCAAAATCGAAATCATGTACCTTTTTACGGACAAACGGTGCTTTGCACGGCTTTTTAAATGGCACCATTCGAAAGAGCGGCTAAAAATGAAGGTGGGGGTTTCCTCGGAATTTCGATTAAGGTCACCCAAGGTCACCCATGAAGGTCAAACTATCAAAATCAACCAAAACCGACCTTATGTACCTTTTTACGAATGAACGGTGCACCGTACGGCCTCGCAATGGCCACCATTCGAAACAGCGGCTCAAAATGAAGGAGGGGTTTTACTCGGAATTTCGATTTAGGTCACCCAAGGTCGCCCATCAAGGTCAAACTATCAAAATCAATCAAAATCGACCGTATGTACCCTTTTACGGACAAACGGTGCTCTACACGGTTTTTTAAATGGCACCATTCGAAAGAGAGCCTCAACATGAAGGTGGGGTTTTCCTCGGAATTTCTATTAAGGTCACCCAAGGTCACCCATCAAGGTCAAACAATTAAAATCAATCAAAATCGACCTTATGTACCTTTTTACGGACAAACGGTGCTTTGCACGTTTTTTTAAATGGCACCATTCGAAAGAGCGCATCAAAATGAAGGTAGAGATTCCTTTGGAATTTCAATTAAGGTCACCAATCAAGATCAAACCATCATACACTGATATGAATCGGCCTTAGTTGCTTCTGCGGTTGTAAGAATAATGTTTTATCTTTATGGGTGACCTAAATCGAAATTCCGAGGAAAACCGCACCTTCATTTTGAGGCGCTCTTTCGAATGGTGTCATTGAAAAAAACGTGCAAAGCACCGTTTGTCCGTAAAAAGGTACATAAGGTCGATTTTGATTGATTTCGATAGTTTGAGCTTTATGGGTGACCTTGGGTGACCTAAATCGAAATTCCGCGGGAAACCCCACCTTCATTTTGAGGCGCTCTTTCGAATGGTGTCATTAAAAAAAACGAGCAAAGCACCGTTTGTCCGTAAAAAGGTACATAAGGTCGATTTTGGTTGATTTTGATAGTTTGACCTTAATGGGTGACCTTGGGTGACCTAAATCGAAATTCCGCGGGAAACCCCACCTTCATTTTGAGGTGCTCTTTCGAATGGTGTCATTTAAAAAAAAAACGTGCAAAGCACCGTTTGTCCATAAAAAGGTACATAAGGTCGATTTTGGTTGATTTTGATAGTTTGACCTTGATGGGTGACCTTGGGTGACCTTAATCGAAATTCGGAGGAAAAACCCACCTTCATTTTGAGGCGCTCTTTCGAATGGTGCCATTTAAAAAGCCGTGCAAAGCATCGTTTGTCCGTAAAAAGGTACATAAAGTAGATTTTGATTGATTTTGATGGTTTGACCTTTATGGGTGACCTTGGGTGACCTAAATCGAAATTCCGAGGAAAACCCCACCTTCATTTTGAGGCGCTCTTTCGAATGGTGTCATTTTAAAAAAAACGTGCAAAGCACCGTTTGTCCGTAAAAAGGTACATAAGGTCGATTTTGGTTGATTTTGATAGTTTGACCTTGATGGGTGACCTTGGGTGACCTTAATCGAAATTCCGAGGAAAACCCCACCTTCATTTTGAGGCTCTCTTTCGAATGGTGCCATTTAAAAAGCCGTGCAAAGCACCGTTTGTCCGTAAAAAGGCACATAAAGTCGATTTTGATTGATTTTGATAGTTTGACCTTTATGGGTGACTTTGGATGACCTAAATCGAAATTCCGAGGGAACCACCACCTTCATTTTGAGGCGCTCTTTCGAATGGTGTCATTTAAAAAAACGTGCAAAGCACCGTTTGTCCGTAAAAAGGTACATAAGGTCGATTTTGGTCGATTTTGATAGTTTAACCTTGATGGGTGACCTTGGGTGACCTTAATCGAAATCCCGAGGAAAACCCCACCTTCATTTTGAGGCGCTCTTTCGAATGGTGCCATTTAAAAAGCCGTGCAAAGCACCGTTTGTCCGTAAGAAGGTACATAAGGTCGATTTTGGTTGATTTTGATAGTTTGACCTTGATGAGTGACCTTGGGTGACCTTAATCGAAATTCCGAGGAAAACCCCACCTTCATTTTGAGGCGCTCTTTCGAATGGTGCCATTTAAAAAGCCGTGCAAAGCACCGTTTGTCCGTAAAAAGGTACATAAAGTCGATTTTGATTGATTTTGATAGTTTGACCTTTATGGGTGACCTTGGGTGACCTAAATCGAAATTCCGAGGAAAACCCCACCTTCATGTTGTGCCGCTCTTTCGAATGGTGGCCATTGCGAGGCCGTGCCGTGTACCGTTTCTCCGTAAAAAAGGTACATAAGGTCGATTTTGGTTGATTTTGATAGTTTGACCTTGATGGGTGACCTTGGGTGACCTAAATCGAAATTCCGAGGAAAACCCCACCTTCATATTGTGCCTCTCTTTCGAATGGTGGCCATTGCGAGGCCGTGCCGTGTACCGTTTGTCCGTAAAAAGGTGCATAAGGGTACACAACCTTCTTTACGCATTTGACCTTGACCTATGACCTTGGCATTACAAATAACATCAGATTCGTGACCCTCGTATGCGGCTTGACCTACATTCGTATTTTAGGCGAAAAATTCGGCCGTTGCAAATCTCCGTTTTGTTGGCTGTTGGCTAACTTCACGGACATTTACGCCTATGGGCGTTGCATGGAAAGAATCGACTTCAGAATGCCTCTGCCCCCCCCCCCCCCCCCAACTTGAACATAGTTCCGACGTCCCTGTTCGTATGTATGTATGACCGTCCGTATTTCGTAAGGTACGAAACAATCCCAGATCAAAAACATTGGATTCGTGATCAGCGTATCGGATATGGTCAGTGTATCAATTTTCAGCGAAATCGAGATGCCTCAAATATCAAACTACATTTGGAATAAATCTGCTCCTAGTTTGACGGTGGTGTACGAAGAAGCATACGTTCAATGGTTGGTTTTGTATTCAAAGCGCCAGAATTGTCTAGAAAAAATGTGCCATATTTTGGCAGCGTAAAGGATTTCTATATAGCTCTCTAGAGCTCAATATGACGTCATCATCCCAAATTTAAACAACTTAATTTTTATCAAGTTAAGTGTCGTTTTCGAGAAAAAACATATCACCATCGTTTTCAGCAGCACTTACTTCCTATTTTCGGGTACAACCGGCGTATATTTGACAACTTTCAGAAAGGTGGCAATGTCCCTTTAACCTTGAACCTTTATTTGATTGTCCGGCCGCGACGGTGACGCCAGCCAGCGACGGTGACGCCAACCCCACCGTTACCAGATCGAATACTAAAAACACACCAAGCGCGCCCGTAGGGAGCAACTGTTAGTATTGCGCGCCCCCTCCCTGACCGAAATCCTGGATCCGCGCCTGCAATACGTCATTAGATATATTTGACGATCGGATTTCACTTCAGATCATTCTCCCTCAGAGATTGTGTCGTGTATCATGTCTGGCACGGTACAATGCCCCGCCCGCCATCGCCAATGGCAATAAAGCAAAATCATGACATCGAGTCTCTTTCAATATCATTTGACACAACGATAAACACAAAGATCGAATACTAACATGGAGATGAACATCAAACAGGAGTTCGGAGAACGTCTTCACCTTCATCTTCCAAAACCAGATAACGAATACCAGGGCGGAAGCGCACCTCACTTTGCAAACGACACGTAATCAGAAGACTTTGAAGCAGAAGATAGCAAACATCGCAAACATTACCGCGCAAATCGCAACCATGGCGCGCCACGCAGTCAGCTGATTTTTCGCGTCTACGAAGAATGCAACCTATATCGTTCGACCACATATTATTGGTTTATTTGACAAAGTAAATACGTCCTACTTAAGAAACAGTAGGAAGATTATGCCATTTTGTCCTACATGTTGGCTAACTTAACGGTTGTTGGCCGTGAAGTTAGCCAACAGCCAGATTTTGATAAATTTTGATAGTTTGACCTTGATGGGTGACCTTGAGTGACCTAAATCGAAATTCAGAGGAAAAGCCCACCTTCATTTTGAGGCGCTCTTTCGAATGGTGCCATTTAAAAAAACGTGCAAAGCACCGTTTGTCCGTAAAAAGGTACATAAGGTCGATTTTGATTGATTTTGATAGTTTGACCTTGATGGGTGACCTTGGGTGACCTAAATAGAAATTCAGAGGAAAACCCCAACTTCATTTTGAGCCGCTCTTTCGAATGGTGACCATTGCGAGGCCGTGTGGTGTACCGTTTGTCCGTAAAAAGGTACATAAAGTCGATTTTGATTGATTTTGATAGTTTGACCTTTATGGGTGACCTTGGGTGACCTAAATCGAAATTCCGATGAAAACCCCACCTTTATTTTGAGGTGCTCTTTCGAATGGTGTCATTTTAAAAAAACGTGCAAAGCACCGTTTGTCCGTAAAAAGGTACATAAGGTCGATGTTGGTTGATTTTGACAGTTTGACCTTGATGGGTGACCTTGGGTGACCTTAATCGAAATTCCGAGGAAAACCCCACCTTCATTTTGAGGCGCTCTTTCGAATGGTGCCATTTAAAAAGCCGTGCAAAGCACCGTTTGTCCGTAAAAAGGTACATAAAGTCGATTTTGATTGATTTTGATAGTTTGACCTTTATGGGTGACCTTGGGTGACCTAAATCGAAATTCCGAGGAAAACCCCACCTTTATTTTGAGGTGCTCTTTCGAATGGTGTCATTTAAAAAAACGTGCAAAGCACCGTTTATCCGTAAAAAGGTACATAAGGTCGATTTTGGTTGATTTGGATAGTTTGACCTTGATGGGTGACCTTGGGTGACCTTAATCGAAATTCCGAGGAAAACCCCACCTTTATTTTGAGGTGCTCTTTCGAATGGTGTCATTTAAAAAAAACGTGCAAAGCACCGTTTGTCCGTAAAAAGGTACATAAGGTCGATTTTGGTTGATTTTGATAGTTTGACCTTGATGGGTGACCTTGGGTGACCTTAATCGAAATTCCGAGGAAAACCCCACCTTCATTTTGAGGCGCTCTTTCGAATGGTGCCATTTAAAAATCCGTGCAAAGCACCGTTTGTCCGTAAAAAGGTACATAATGTCGATTTTGATTGATTTTTATAGCTTGTCCTTCATGGGTGACCTTGGGTGACCTAAATCGAAATTCCGAGGAAAACTCCACCTTCATTTTGTGCCGCTCTTTCGAATGGTGGCATTTAATAAGCCGTGCAAAGCACCGTTTGTCTGTAAAAAGGTACATAAAGTCGATTTTGATTGATTTTGATAGTTTGACCTTTATGGGTGACCTTGGGTGACCTAAATAGAAATTCCGAGGAAAACCCCACCTTTATTTTGAGGTGCTCTTTCGAATGGTGTCATTTAAAAAAACGTGCAAAGCACCGTTTGTCCGTAAAAAGGTACATAAGGTCGATTTTGGTTGATTTTGATAGTTTGACCTTGATGGGTGACCTTGGGTGACCTTAATCGAAATTCCGAGGAAAACCCCACCTTCATTTTGAGGCGCTCTTTCGAATGGTGCCATTTAAAAAGCCGTGCAAAGCACCGTTTGTCCGTAAAAAGGTACATAAAGTCGATTTTGATTGATTTTGATAGTTTGTCCTTTATGGGTGACCTTGGGTGACCTAAATCGAAATTCCGAGGAAAACATCACCTTCATTTGGAGGCGCTCTTTCGAATGGTGTCATTTTAAAAAAGCCGTGCAAAGCACCGTTTGTCCGTAAAAAGGTACATAATGTCGATTTTGGTTGATTTTTATAGTTTGTCCTTTATGGGTGACCTTGGGTGACCTAAATCGAAATTCCGAGGAAAACTCCACCTTCATTTTGTGCCGCTCTTTCGAATGGTGGCATTTAATAAGCCGTGCAAAGCACCGTTTGTCCGTAAAAAGGTACATAAAGTCGATTTGGATTGATTTTGATAGTTTGACCTTTATGGGTGACCTTGGGTGACCTAAATATAAATTCCGAGGAAAACCCCACCTTTATTTTGAGGTGCTCTTTCGAATGGTGTCATTTAAAAAAACGTGCAAAGCACCGTTTGTCCGTAAAAAGGTACATAAGGTCGATTTTGGTTGATTTTGATAGTTTGACCTTGATGGGTGACCTTGGGTGACCTTAATCGAAATTCCGAGGAAAACCCCACCTTCATTTTGAGGCGCTCTTTCGAATGGTGCCATTTAAAAAGCCGTGCAAAGCACCGTTTGTCCGTAAAAAGGTACATAAAGTCGATTTTGATTGATTTTGATAGTTTGTCCTTTATGGGTGACCTTGGGTGACCTAAATCGAAATTCCGAGGAAAACCCCACCTTTATTTTGAGGTGCTCTTTCGAATGGTGTCATTTAAAAAAAAAACGTGCAAAGCACCGTTTATCCGTAAAAAGGTACATAAGGTCGATTTTGGTTGATTTGGATAGTTTGACCTTGATGGGTGACCTTGGGTGACCTTAATCGAAATTCCGAGGAAAACCCCACCTTTATTTTGAGGTGCTCTTTCGAATGGTGTCATTTAAAAAAAACGTGCAAAGCACCGTTTGTCCGTAAAAAGGTACATAAGGTCGATTTTGGTTGATTTTGATAGTTTGACCTTGATGGGTGACCTTGGGTGACCTTAATCGAAATTCCGAGGAAAACCCCACCTTCATTTTGAGGCGCTCTTTCGAATGGTGCCATTTAAAAAGCCGTGCAAAGCACCGTTTGTCCGTAAAAAGGTACATAATGTCGATTTTGGTTGATTTTTATAGTTTGTCCTTTATGGGTGACCTTGGGTGACCTAAATCGAAATTCCGAGGAAAACTCCACCTTCATTTTGTGCCGCTCTTTCGAATGGTGGCATTTAATAAGCCGTGCAAAGCACCGTTTGTCCGTAAAAAGGTACATAAAGTCGATTTTGATTGATTTTGATAGTTTGACCTTTATGGGTGACCTTGGGTGACCTAAATAGAAATTCCGAGGAAAACCCCACCTTTATTTTGAGGTGCTCTTTCGAATGGTGTCATTTAAAAAAACGTGCAAAGCACCGTTTGTCCGTAAAAAGGTACATAAGGTCGATTTTGGTTGATTTTGATAGTTTGACCTTGATGGGTGACCTTGGGTGACCTTAATCGAAATTCCGAGGAAAACCCCACCTTCATTTTGAGGCGCTCTTTCGAATGGTGCCATTTAAAAAGCCGTGCAAAGCACCGTTTGTCCGTAAAAAGGTACATAAAGTCGATTTTGATTGATTTTGATAGTTTGTCCTTTATGGGTGACCTTGGGTGACCTAAATCGAAATTCCGAGGAAAACCCCACCTTCATTTGGAGGCGCTCTTTCGTATGGTGTCATTTTAAAAAAACGTGCAAAGCACCGTTTGTCCGTAAAAAGGTACATAAGGTCGATTTTGGTTGATTTTGATAGTTTGACCTTGATGGGTGACCTTGGGTGACCTAAATCGAAATTCCGAGGAAAACCCCACCTTCATTTTGTGCCGCTCTTTCGAATGGTGGCATTTAATAAGCCGTGCAAAGCACCGTTTGTCCGTAAAAAGGTACATAAAGTCGATTTTGATTGATTTTGATAGTTTGACCTTTATGGGTGACCTTGGGTGACCTAAATAGAAATTCCGAGGAAAACCCCACCTTTATTTTGAGGTGCTCTTTCGAATGGTGTCATTTAAAAAAAACGTGCAAAGCACCGTTTGTCCGTAAAAAGGTACATAAGGTCGATTTTGGTTGATTTTGATAGTTTGACCTTGATGGGTGACCTTGGATGACCTTAATCGAAATTCCGAGGAAAACCCCACCTTCATTTTGAGGCGCTCTTTCGAATGGTGCCATTTAAAAAGCCGTGCAAAGCACCGGTTGTCCGTAAAAAGGTACATAAAGTCGATTTTGATTGATTTTGATAGCTTGTCCTTTATGGGTGACCTTGGGTGACCTAAATCGAAATTCCGAGGAAAACCCCACCTTCATTTGGAGGCGCTCTTTCGAATGGTGCATTTTAAAAAAACGTGCAAAGCACCGTTTGTCCGTAAAAAGGTACATAAGGTCGATTTTGGTTGATTTTGATAGTTTGACCTTGATGGGTGACCTTGGGTGAACTAAATCGAAATTCCGAGGGAAACCCCACCTTCATTTTGTGCCGCTCTTTCGAATGGTGGCATTTAATAAGCCGTGCAAAGCACCGTTTGTCCGTAAAAAGGTACATAAAGTCGATTTTGATTGATTTTGATAGTTTGTCCTTTAAGGGTGACCTTGGGTGACCTAAATCGAAATTCCGAGGAAAACCCCACCTTCATTTGGAGGCGCTCTTTGGAATGGTGTCATTTAAAAAAACGTGCAAAGTACCGTTTGTCCGTAAAAAGGTACATAAAGTCGATTTTGATAGTTTGACCTTGATGGGTGACCTTGGGTGACCTTAATCGAAATTCTGAGGAAAACCCCACCTTCATTTCGGAGCGCTCTTTCGAATGGTGGCCATTGCGAGGCCGTGCGGTGTACCGTTTGTCCGTAAAAAGGTACATAAGGGTACTCAACCTTCTTTACGCATTTGACCTTGACCTATGACCTTGGCATTAAAAATAACATCAGATTCGTGACCCTCGTATGCGACTTGACCTACATGCGTATTTTAGGCGAAAAATTCGGCCGTTGCAAATTTCCGTTTTGTTGGCTGTTGGCTAACTTCACGGTGAAAACTGGTGAAATTTAATCGTTTTTTTGGTGGATTTCTACGTGTTTTTATTTTCTCCATTTACTTATAATGGAAGTTTACCAATCGAATTGACCTTCGGTCACCAATATGACAAATTCGAGATATACGAATTATAGGTACTTATGGGCTATGGCCTAAATGAATCCTGTGAGTTTCAAACCGCTCGGTCGATCACTTTGGCACGACCACAAACTTTCAAAGACTTGCTTGGAGGTGGGATCACTGAACGTGACTTGTTGACCTGACCTGAGATGACTCGAGATAAAAAATGGCACACAATTTGGGTGATTGTTCCCCAAAGAGTTACGCCAAGTTTAGCGGCGCTGCGTGTCGACGTTTTACAATATTTACGAAAACTTGGGGGGCGGATATCAGGGGACGGATATCCGCCCCCCCCCAAGTCGGTGCGAGTGTTAATACTAAATGTTAATACTAATACTAAATCACATCATGGTGCCAACAGGGATCAGTTGCCGCATTTTTTTGTTGGGATCAGACTAAGAACTTATCAGTCAATCTACGCATAGGTTCTGTTCGACATGGGCCTGTCTGACGTTTTTTTGTTGCCACTATTTGGGGGCCCGGCAAAATATAGTGACCCAAAGCCGAGGATATATCATTTTACGCCATTTTTCTTTGGGGGGGGGGGTGGTTTTGATTGAAGGGGCCCCTCGGGATGCTGTGCCTCCCCCTCCCCCTTGACGAAGGTCTGTCTGCGCCCCTGGATCTGACCTTAAGTCACCGATATTCGAAATCCAAGATTAACGAATTGTAGGTACTTATGACCTTATTAAGTCATGTGAGTTTGAAACCGCTCGGTCAATCACTGTGGCTTTGCACGACTTTCAAAAACTTGCTTGGAGGCGGGGTCACTTAACTTTCAAAAACTTGCTTGGAGGTGGGTTCACTTAACAGGACCTGTTGACCTGACCTGAGATGACTCGAGATACAAAATTACACAAAATGTGGATAATTGATGCCCAAAGAGCTATGCTAAGTTTGGTGGCGCTACACACCGCGGTTTTCCCAATATTTACGAAAACCTCTGATGGGCGGATATCCGCACCCCACGTCGGTGCGCGTGTTAATACTTCACATGGCGCAAAAGGGAGTCAGTTGCCGCACATTATTTTGTATCAGACTACGGTACTTATCAGTCAATCTACGCATGGGGTCTGTTCAACATGGGTCTGTCCGACGTTTTTTTTGCGATAATTTAGGACCCCTGCAAAATATAGAGGCATAAATCCGAGGAGATACCATTTCGCGTTTTTTTTTTTTGGGGGGGGGGGGGCTTTGGCCGAGGGGGCCCTCTGGGGATGCCGTGCCCCTCCCTTGCCGAAGGTCTGGCTGCGCCCCTGGTTTCACCTTTGTATTAGTTTTAAACTGAGATAGCCATTATCTTGGGCCTTTATTGAAATGTCTAAATTACTAAGGTCATTTTTCCCAGAACTTAATCGTTAAGCAATTTAATTTACCATTTGCATGACTCCAGGCTGGTGCAGCCCCTGATTGGCCGACAGCCACTTTTTCAGCCAATCCCACGTTGTCAGCCAATCAACGGCGGTCTCAATAATGACGTAATTCGTCCAAATCTAAAAACTTAATTTGTATAAAGTTAAGTGACTTTTCGAATGAAAAAATATCACCATCGTTTTCAGCAGCACTTACTTCATATTTTCTGCTACAACCAGCGTATATTTGACAACTTTCAGGAAGGTGAAACATTCCCTTTAAAGGGAAGTGTCGACCTTGGTAGATTCGAGCGAATGCTATAATATGACTAAACAGAGTACGCAGATAATTATTCTGCTATTAATTTGTCATAAAACCCGGGAACTGTGGAGATATTCATGAAATAAAATATTATACAACATGACGTCATTTTCAGATTTACTTCACAAACGCGTCACACCTCCCGATTTTATGGTGAATCGAATTAGGTAAACATGCCGCTTTATGTGCGCCGCCATTTTTATAATACGCACATAACGGTAAGATACACTTAACAGGTACGCCATCTGCTAACACTTTCTTCTGTGACGTCACATGGATTCGATTTTTTGTCTGTGTCAACGAACGGAAACACGGTTATTTTCCTCAAGTCTCTCCTGAAGAACACATTCACTTACAAAGTAGGAACCAGAGACACTTCTTGGAAGTTTTAAAAACATGGATGAAGCAGATCAATCCCGAGGCCAATTCTAACGCTACGTGACGTCACGGCTGCCCGTCGTGGGCCATCCGTCATTCCCGGAAAACGCCTTCCGCTACGCTGGATTTGTTTGGCGAGTTGATTTGCACCAAGGCCCTATAAGAAGGTAGCGTCACCAGGCGATTTGTTTACATTCTGCACCGACCGCTGTGTGACGTCACTGGGCGTCTCTTCGCCCGCGTCCCGCTTGTGGAGCCAAGTATCGGTCGGCCGCCAAATCTAGTTCGTGGGATGTAATTTGGTGTGGTACATCCGTACTTCAACAAACTGTCATCATTCGATATCTGTGATACATTTTTTACGAATCATCAAGCTACGGTTCATTTAATCAGTTGTCCATATTCTGACACGAGAAGAGCGAATATGTATTTTGCAACACTGCTCAAGGTGGCCAGCACGTCTCACATAGTTTCCCGACGGGTTGTGACACCCCTCCGAGTGCCATGACAGACTGGGATCCTTCTCAGACAGACGGGGTGTGTTTAGTTACGGTAAACAGAGTTTGTGTCAAGACAGCAGCAGGGCAGAGTGCGGCTCTCGCCTCCGCCCTCAGTGGCACACAGCGGCACACGAGTCACACACAGAGGCAGACAGTCACGCAGTGGCACAAAGCAGTAGACAGAGGCAGTTCAGAGTGCCGCTCTCGCCCCCCACCCCCACCCGACAGCGGCACACATCGGCACAAAGCAACATACAGTGGCACACACGGCACGGCACGGCATTGTCGTTCTCGCCCCCCCCCCCCCTACCTCGATGTCAACAGCGGCAGACCAGACAGGCGAGAGTGCCAATCTCGCCACATCCTTCGGCGGCGGACAGCGACATGCCAGAATACAACTCTCGTTCGTTCGTTACTCCCTCCGGCTCGCATCCCGGGTGTAGCCATTGCGGCTCAGTTGGGCGCGGAATCCGGCGGTCAAGGCCGCCACCACACCGTCATTGCGCAGGGTAGTCGGGTCCGGGTGGATGACGCCCAGGTGCCGGAGGCGAGCTCTGACCAGGGCGGGGCACCACTGCAGCACGTGCCGCGGTGTGTCAGCCTCTTCTCTGCATAGCCGGCACAGGGACATCCCTCGGCGCTGCACTGCTCTCAGCCGAGCGTAGGTCGGCGGCCGATCCGGTGGAGGTACTGCTCCGAGACGCTCCAGTGCCCGTCTCGGAGCTGCCGGATGTCCACCGTAGCGAGACGCTCGCCGTCGCCGACCGGGCCCCGCTGGCGGGTTTCATGATCCTTGTACCGCCCGCCAGGCCATGATCACTGCCAGGTGGAGGTGGCGGATCGGGAGACGGCCTTCTGGGTGGTGGCGACGTCGATGGGCGTGTATTGTTGGAGGAGGGCGCTGGCCTCCTTTGCGAAGACGTCCGCTCACTCTCGCCAGCGGCGGCGGCCGGGCTACGGAAGGACAGCGGCGGGGCGGCGGAAGACGACGCCATGGCAGCGACAGGGCAGCGGAAGAAGACGCCAGGACAGCGGTCTGTATGCGGTCGCGCAGCGGCCGTTTAGCGACAGATGGTGACAGGTCAGCAATGACTTGGAGCTCCGCCAGATCACTCGGAGCTCCGGCTGTGCTGGCGAACCTGGTTCGCTGTTCTTTCCTGTGCCTTGATCTCAGCGCGAGCGGCATTCAACTACCTGAGCCGCAGGTGGAGGCGACACTGCCACCCGAGTCCGGCACGCCTCCACTGCCACCAGAGTCCGGCACGCATCCACTGCCACCAGAGTCCGGCACGCCTCCACTGCCTCCACCTCCACTGCCACCAGAGTCCGGTACGCCTCCACTGCCACCAGAGTCCGACACGCCTCCACTGCCGACGGAGTCCAGCACGCCTCCACTGCCTACGGAGTCCAGCACGCCTCCACTGCTACCTGAGTCCGGCCACGACTCCACTGCCACCCCAGAGACCGGCGTGACTCCACTGACACCAGTCCGGCACGCCTACACTGCCTCCAGAGTCGGGCACGCCTCCACTGACACCAGAGTCCGGCACGCCTCCACTGTCGACGGAGTCCAGCACGCCTCCACTGACACCAGAGTCCGGCACGCCTCCACTGAGTTGTCTGTCTTCCTGTAGATATGCAACACATTGGTAAATAAATGCAGGGATGTAGCTATATGCACTAATTTCAATATGGTGTGACAAAACATATCACCTTTCTTTGACACCTCCAATTATAGGCTATTAAACTGCATCAAATTTGTATTGTGTGTGACACACAAGCAAATATGTATTGAATTGGCAAACACCAATCTCTTTCAAGACAATCAATACATATTACATACTATGTCAAAATTCATGTTAACCCTCGCCCAACTGGAGGTTTTCACCTTCGCCCTACGGGGGTCCTAAAAAGACCCCCGGTTAACTTCCAAACCAAGCAACATAGAGCAACGCGGTAAGAATCAACATGTTGCCTGTCATGTTTGGAATCTAACAGTATGCATTTTTTAGGTTTCGGGTCAACGAGTGACCTTCCAGGTCAAGTGAATGACCTCGATCGACCACGTCCAGAACAGCGATTTTGCTCTGTCAGAAAACCTCAAAATTAAAAATTGGTAAATGTAAATAAAAATGCATGTTCCTAGACCAGTTTTGTCTCAGAAATACAGAAAAGATAATAATTTGTTCGTATCTGGTAAAATAAGTCCAAAAAGTTATTAAAAAAATGAAGTTTCTTACACTTATGGAGCCATCACTCAGTCAAAAATAAAATATTGCTTTGAAATTTGGTTTGGGTATTGTCCATACTCAGTTCTCTCACATATATTCCGGTTTTTCTAATATCTTTGAAAATTTTGATTTGTGGTGATTTGAAGACAAAAATCATTTAATTTTGATTTGTGGTAAAAAACCAAAAAATTCGGAAATCCGAGATTGCCATTTTAAAGAGAATTACGTTGTATATCTTTGGTGAATTGCGTTTGCAATTTGCTTCAAAACTCTGTTTTCTAAGATTTTTCAAATATTTATCGTTTTTCCACCAACATGACGTCATCAAAACAGGATTATCTCCCAATCTACTTAACCAATTTCATTTTTTTTTAAAAACAGAATACGTATAATTGTTGTAAACTCAGCTACTGAAAATTTCGGCAAGATGCGCTGCATGTGTAAAAAGTTATTCAAGAAAACCCTCAGGGGGGGGGGGGGGGGGGCAGTCAGCCCCCCACCCCCCTAGTGCATCAGAACCACATAGATATGCACCAGACAATCAACTCATCCATACAATCAGCTCAATCTTTCAATTATATAACTAA
Source organism: Chirona hameri (assembly GCA_036785665.1). Classification (NCBI taxonomy): domain Eukaryota; kingdom Metazoa; phylum Arthropoda; class Thecostraca; order Balanomorpha; family Balanidae; genus Chirona; species Chirona hameri. Next base: position 55,616 of record JAXIVJ010005589.1, read on the forward strand.
ATTTGACATCTATGATCCTAGCATTCTGCTGCCTTGATGCTAAGTGATAGATGGCACACAGGAAACATTGAAAAGCTTACAAGTACTAACTGTACATTAATTAATGCAAATGTCAATACAAAGTAGTGTGTAAAATAAGCATGACAAACAATGGTAAAGGTACCTTATATATGCAGGCAATAATTAACCAAGCACCCAAGCAAGTACTTAAAAGAATGGAAGATGCAAACTATTTTACTGATGCTGATGCCACAAGTGTAATACCTTGAGATGGATGCTGGAAGATTTTTAGAAGGGATTGCATCAATTCTGAGCTTCGGTTTGGTGTCAGAAACTAAAGTTATCTTTATTATATGATGCATCATAATCTTCCTCCACAAAGTGCTCAGAGCAGACAGAAGAATTTTCGCCATTAAACAGGTCTGCCCTGGCACACTTGTGCACCCATGCTGCCCAGAGCATCTTCTCTCTAGGAAAGCGAAAGAAAGCGAGATCCATTTCCTTGCGTTTATGCTTCTTGCCAGCCCACGATCCACAGGTTGACATAGCACAATGTGACGGCATGTTTAACTTGTGGACTGTGGTGTAATCTGAAAAGGGACAAAAAAATGCATCCACAATTACAATTTAGATACACTAGACACAACCATAATTATCAATATCTTAAGGGTAAACAAACTACTATCAAGTATCCATTCAAGGGTTTCTACTTTCCATCCATCACAGCTAGTAACCTTCCTACCTATTGTCTTCATAAGACTGGGAAAATGTTGGACGCCTGAGCCTCACGGCTACGCGCCCTAAGCCAACAACAACAAGACTGGGAAACCAATCTGGTAGATACCTATAGATTGTACAGAAATTGAACAGAAAGCATTGGCCAGGTATTATATATATACACCAGTGAGTGCATCTTGTGAAAAGTTAAAGTATGGTCAAACATTAAGATAAGTCGAACCATGGTCAGAAACGTACCAATCTCTTTCACATCCTGATCCACATCACATTAGTCTTCGGTTCGGGAGGCACCTAAACTACTTTTGTCAAAAGGCACCATCAAAGTTAAGTTCCGGGAGCCAGGATCGTTAAATTACTGTTGAATTATTCCTATCAGATATAAGTAACTTTCAGGATCACATTAAAAAAACAGCACCTAAATAAAACATCGCCCAAAGTCCTAGCCAAACCCTACCCAGATTACCACAATCTTACGAATGGCGGCCGTTTTGAGGCTCCTTGCGCTCGGTCCAAGTGACGCCCAGTGACGTCACTCAAGGGTCGCGGCTAGCAAATCGGGCTTCCCTATGGCCCACAAAACAGGTGAAACCCCCTGATTTGCACTGAATATTTATGTATTTGTTCTCGACAAGATTATCCCATTGCTGAGTCAGAGTAAGTGATCTTTGTTGCATGTTGTGTTATTTGTTATGTATACTAAACAATATATGTAAGCTTCATTTGTGACCTGCTGAGTGGTGTATACAAAGGTAGTAAAAGGTGTATTTCACATTCCAGATTCAATACCTCCTCATCTCTAATTTGTATGAAATTGAGGCATACCAGTCATGCCAAGGCCGTATAAGAGAGGTAGAACCGTCCGGCAATTTTAGCGCCATTTTCGTTTAACATTAGCGTGACGTCATTGGTGCCTACACTCCCCTCGCGCCTCACAATACATGGCACGGTACGCCATCCTGCGGGCGCTGTAGACGGTTACGGTGGTTTGCTAATACTTCCCCTACATCAAAACTGGTTTGAAATGGCGACTATCAGACACGTATCGACGTGGCCGTATAATATACTGCATTGCGACTCACAAATTGGTATCAAGCCGCCCGAACCTCCATCCGCCGCCGGAGCCAACGGAACCGGGGCCCGTCCACCCGCCGCTCGAACCGAGGACTGTTCACCCGCCGCCGTAGCTACCTGAACCGGGATCGTCTACCCGTCGCCGTTGCGGTCTTTATCGGCGACTGTTCATCCGGCGTAGAAACCGCCTGAATCGGGGCCCGTATTCCGCAAGCTTTCACTCTCCTCAGCCACGCTCCACAGTCCGACAGGGCACAACACAGCCGCCGGTCCTGAGCCGTGGACACAGGACCCCGCGGCTGACAAACTACTCAATCCCGCTCCACAGTCCGACAGGGCACAACACAGCCGCCAGTCCTCTGAGCCGTGGGCACATGACCCCCGCGGCTGACAGACCGCTCCCCAGTCCGACAGGGCACAACACAGCCGCCAGTCCTATGAGCCGTGGACACAGGACCCCGCGGCTGACAGACTACCCATGCCGCTCCCCAGTCCGACAGAGCACAACACAGCCGCCAGTCCTATGAGCCGTGGACACAGGCTGGCGGCGCGCCGTGTCGCTGCTGCCGCCGTCTTGGCCTGGTTCAGCCACCTGATCCGCAGATGCAGACGCGTGGTGACAGCTCATCTGCCGCCACTCGCATGCTGACGGATCTGCTTGGCGGCGCGCCGTGTCGCTGCTGCCGCCGTCTTAGCCTGGTTCAGCCACCTGATTCGCAGACCAACTTGCGGGCGATCCGGCGATCCAGGTTTGATCGCTTCATCAGCAGATCGGCCAGTAGACGGCCAACTATGCCCAGCTGCCGATCTGTGTTGCGACCCATCGCCAGGTGAAACAGCAGCTCGAATTCCTCCACCACACTCATCCACGCTGGCGACGGCACCATCAGGCTGCACAGGCTGACGGCCCGGATCCAGAAAGACGGCTGGATGGCGCCTCGCTCGTTGGCCTCCCGAGTGTCGGGTCCAGATCTCGACATTTGGCAGCCACGTAACCAGCCACGAACGCCAGGGCTTGCTGCGCGAGACTGGACCCACCACCCGATATCTGCTCAGCCGGGGTGACCGGTGCCGCTGGCTCCACAGTGACGGGCCCAACGGATCGCTCCAGCTCGTCCACTTCTCTGGACGTCTGGGTCTCGGCTAGGTCCTCGATCTGAAACCACAGGTATGCATCCTTTAACCATACTGCATCATTTTAAAGACATGGAGTAAAAGCAGGAACAAATTTGCACTATTATTCTGCGGTTTTGCAACGTGGAATGCACCGCTCATCGGACGGTTCGCGTTGTTGGGAGACGGTAATCCGAGCTATATGACAAAAATGCAGCAATAATTTGATCAAACCTCATCAAATTTTACTTAATAAAAAGGTTAAATTAAAGTTCACGGTTTTTCAGCACTGAACACACGAAAACGGCTCAGAAGATGACTGTCATGTTTATCCACAACTCACACAGATTTGGACAAACCTATTATTTATGTTTCCTCTACAAATGAAGGTAATTTGACATGTATTATTTTTCTCTTCATCCTGAATTAATAATAGATAGAATTCAAATAGATCAATGTTGGCATTTCTACCAGAGCTGAGGATTCAGTATGTTTTGGGATTTGATTCCTGGACATTTGGGGCTCAGGCTGGGATTCAAAATAAGAATATACATTAGAATAGTTGAATCATACCGTATATCGTACCGTATATCGTTGATCCTGACTGGGATGGCCTGCGGCCGGTGGCAGCGGTCGCACTCAAGGTCAGGTGACGTCAGTGAGCGGGGCGGACCGTGTCCAGGTATGTCGGGCACGTAAAACTTTCGTCTCTAAATTCTGCCGGCCAACAGGAATTGCGCGATCGGGTGGTGAGGTCAGGACCTGCGCAACAAGCTCTGCTTAGCGTGGGTCCTGACTTCAGAAATCCATCCATACAAAACATTCGGACTAAATTTATTATTTTAAAAAAAATCAAAAAATCGTAGCGTATCTATAAATATGGAACATACCAAGGTCAAGGTGAGTATTTAGATATAAAGTAGAACCAGCAGAGCTGTATCACATTCAGTATACATTAAACAATTCCACTCGGTTATGAATACGCGATGGCCCCTGAAGCGAGCAGTTTCTTTAGCGTACTTTACGATATTTATCACCCTGACATCGACAAGAGACGAGAGTTGCAATAAAAGACCATTACATTACAACCAGATCAGTATAAACAAACAATTTATATCAATTTTAACATCGCATTGCACAAATTGTCACTCACCTCAGCATATGCCTCAGCAAAACCGCCGCATCGCGAGAGCTCCAATGATCAACAACGCAAATGGCAAACGACGCAACCATGGCTACCATTGCGAGGACTAATCAGATTGCGAGGCACCAATCACGTCACAGCCCTGTACTGAGTGATTCAGAAATGGACCAATACGAAAGCCAATACTGATACCTAATACAATACCAATACTGAGTCATATTAGTGACATATTACATATTTTGCATTCGGTTTTGTAAAAGCAGACTTGACATGCTTCATAATCAGGCATGATACGATACTGACAATTTGTGGTCATTGTTACCTCTATGCAGCCAGGCTCAGCTGAGGTGCTGGAAAAAGAGCGCTGTGTCGAGCCAGGCTTGGCAGAGGGACAGCATACTCTGGATCGGTTTCTCCTTTGCTATGGTAAACTGCAAACAGTCACGTCTCCGGCCGTAGAACAGTGAATGAATTTAGTACCAATGTTATAAGACCAATGTTCAAACTGTGATTTAGTTCAGTTTTCTGCTTTTGGGATTGTTCAGTTGGCTAAAAACCGTTGACGATTTTGCATTGTTGAGGTGTGCGTTGCCAGTGTGTGTTCCAGCGCTCGCCTGGTCAACAAACGAGCTTATGTATCTGTTCAACACTGCCAGTTCAGAAATTGAGTAAATCAGCGAACGCTTGTAGCACAATTATGTAGCCTGTATAGTTGTAATTGTGATGCGCAAATCTGTCGAACTTCTATCATTCAGTTTAAAGGAAATAGTTCACCTTCAACATGGGATTTTGAACTGAAATAGCAGTTTTGTAGCCCGTGTTGAGAAATCCTTATCTGCAACTTTTCTTGGCTGAAAAGACTCCAGCCGAAGATATTTGACTTTTTGGCGAAGTAATGCGGCGCATATATGATATACCGTACCGTCTGAGTGCCAGCACTACCAGGGCGCATGCGCAGACCAATAACGCACACCATAACATTAATAATTTACAACCTTCTGTCCTGAATTGGCGCGATGTAGGACCATTTTTGAAAAGAAAAAAAAGAAACTGTATTAAAAATATAATAAAATCGTGTTCTGAAAAATTTCCGAAGGTGAACTATTTCCTTGAATAAATATGGTCAAATGATGTGCTTGTTTACGTTGAGAGCAATCAGTCGCCTGAAAACTGAACATGCTAATATAGTGTTATCCACAGCGCCGCACGAACACAGTTCACATGGTAAGTGTCGGTTTTATTTAAAGGAAATAGTTCACCTTCAGGAAATTTTCAGAACACGATTTTATTATATTTTGTAATACAGTTTCTTTTTTTCTTTTCAAAAATGGTCCTACATCGCGCCAATTCAGGACAGAAGGTCGTACATTATTAATTTTATGGTGTGCGTTATTGGTCTGCGCATGCTCCCTGGCTGTGCTGGCACTTTCGGACGGTACGGTACATCATATATGCGCCACATTCCTTCGTCAAAAAGTCAAATATCTTCGGCTGGAGTCTTTTCAGCCAAGACAAGTTGCAGATAAGGATTTCTCAACACAGGCTACAAAACTGCTATTTCAGTTCAAAACCCCATGTTGAAGGTGAACTATTTCCTTTAATAAACACAGTCTCTCACAATGCACAATGCAACACAAGTACATGGGTTGGTCAAATAAAGCTGTCTAAACACGATATTACACACGATAAGCAAAGTACCCAAATGTGAGACAACAGCCAACATCAGGTCTGGGTCGGCCAGCAGTGTGCGCAGAAGGAGTAGGAGTAGGAGGCTGTTGGGCTGTCCTTTTTAGGGTAGAAGACAGGCCTGCTGCTGCACCTGATGATGGGCCTGGTTCTGGGGAGAGTTAGGCACGCGATGGTTGAAGCTGAAAAAGAAAACAGGAGAAATCATGACATGTCAATTTTTTATGCAAAGTGGGCAGAGCTCGTCAGGCACTGTGGCAGCAATTGAAATTTGGATCAGCAGTGGTGCTATTTGGGGGAATTCATGTCAGAAAGGAGCAGAAGCAGGCAAATGAGGTTATTTATTGCCAAAGTTGGTAAACATGATAATCGCAAAGCAATGCAAACTTGAGTCATCTTAGTATGAAAGACAATGAGAACATCCCAGCAAATGTAAAAATTAAGTGTTCTAAATTTGCTAACTTGTTGGACAGGACAGGTATTCGCTGCAGGGACATGATGCCCTTACTATCACCCCTTGAGTGGTCAAAGGTGGGGAGGCCAAACAGGTGTTGTTGTTGTTGGGTTAGGGCGCGTAGCTTCGTGGCTCAAGCGTCCAACTCAAACAGGTGAGTTTACCAATCTGATCTGGAACACGTTACTCATCAGTCTGTGAAAAAGTATTTTATTTGGAAAGGATTGTTTCTCTTTGGCTAGGCCAACAAATACTCAATTAAAAACGTTCGCCCTCGACCCACACAAGCATCATTTCAGCGTGATCGTTCAAAAACCAATGGAACTCACTCAATCTTAAATGATTAATTCTTATACGGATTACGGCCTTGCCAATAATTACTTCCACAAAGTGCACAAGGAATTCGCAGCCGCCGTTATCTACCGTGACAATAACGCATAAATTCAAGGCCGTATAAGAGAGGTAGAGTCATCCGGGGATTTTAGCGCCCCAAAAGCACATTACCGTGACGTCACTGGTGCTCTGGTCCGACTCGGCTGTCGTCGCACGCGGCTCGGTACGGTGCGAATATTTCGAACGGGATACGGATAGTTGCGCCTAGGGTACGATCCTATTTAAGATTGCGTTTTCCGCGGATAATTATCCATCCCATAACCCTATTTGTAACAGGCTCCTGGCTACCCCTATTTGTAACAGGGGGAGGGGGGGGGGGGGGCGGATTCCGCCCCGGAGATCTCGAGATCTACTCGTCCGATTTTCAAAAATGAAACAGTGTTTGGTTCCCCTCAACACGATCAACATTTATAAATAATCACACAATCTAAATTTTTGATAGGGGGCAACAGGGGGGGGGGGGGGGGGGGGGGGGGGGGGGCAAAAACTACAAATTTTAGTGGTATTTTTTATCCAACATAGCTTTCATGTTTATCGACCGATTTTAACACAACCAATAGGAATCGATAGAGATTGAATTGGACATTGATATATGACGGTGGCGTTTGCAAATTCAAAAATCATAGGCGTGTGCAGGTCACTCAACATGGGGTGAAGTAAATGCGTAATAAAACCATTTTTTGATGTTTTTTTTTTTGATAAATGAAATGGTATGTGATTGTGACATTAGACAAAACAGTTATAAATCATATTTGTTTGCCATAGGTGGTACCAGGTTAGTGAAAAAGGGAGGTCAAATTGTAAAGAAAATATTAATCGCAGACAAGTTGCTACCCAGCACTATAAATATGTTACTGATCGTAGATAGTTCCTTTTTGCATGTTGTACTTCATCATAGGCGTATCCAGGATCCAAACTGGGGCGGCGCAAGACCTTTTGATATGTATATTATACGCTATTATGATACTAACTAGTCAACAGTGACTATTTCACTTACAACTTCAATTAACATTGCTTACCCCCCTTTTTTTACCCTACCTGGACTTGCTTATTATCTTATAATCGTTCGTAGAGTAGCCCGTGGTGCGTGTTTCATCCGAAAACTGCAGTATGTTATGCCATTGAACGCCCATGCCTCTTAGTTTTCCTTGCAATAATATGACCCCCTTTCTTCCATTCCTGAGCGCGCGCCTCTGCAAAAAATGCTTTATTCACTTTTCTGACCTCATATGTATATATATCATTATAAGATAACCGTCTATTGCGCCGTTATCGCTGGCAATATCGTCATCACCATGCCAGTCACCCCCTTTCATGTGCCTGAACACGCTCCTGAAACTCTATATGTAATACATTATGCAAATAATGGAAGCAAAAACTATCTTTTACATCTTGATAGCTATAAATACCCCTTACATCGCTCTACTGGCTTCCCGCCAAGCATTGAATACTTCCTGGAAACGCCCCTTTTTCAAGCCCCTGAAACCGCCTCTGCCATGCAATTTGTATGATATTTCATTAACATCAACCAATTTTCACTTGTTGCAATCACCGTAAACCGATGTAACTCCTTTATACTTGAGGCAGTTAGGAAGAAACCGTGAAGATCGCATTTTCCGTATTATCGCCAAATGTCGCCTCCGAACCCACCCAAAACTGTGCCCTGGAACCGCCTCTGTTCAGGTTAAGAACTCAAAATTTTGATTCCAAATGCCGGTATATAAATTCTATGAAAAGTCTAAAAATGTAATGGGGCCTGCCTCCCAGCCGTTCTGGCGAATCTGCGTGAATAAACATGAGGGGGAGGCTAGGACTCCTTGCGAGCCTCGCCTGCTAAAATCGACTACAAATAGGGTAATTCATGATGAGGGGGGAAGACGGCCATACCGCTGCTCCGGTATGTGTAAGGGGCCAGGTGCGTAACCATCACTGGGGTCACTGGGGATCAGTCCCCAGTAACATTTTCGGATTTATTAACATTACGCCTATGGGCGTATGCATGGAAAGAATCGGCTTCAAAGTGCTTCCGTCCCCACCTACTTTCGGAAGGTGTTATGCCTATGTAAGGGGCGACTGGCAAGACGGCCATACGCTTGCACCGGTCTGACTGAGGGGTGAGAGGGCGGCCATAACGTTGCCCCAGTCCGGCTGATGGGGGGGGGGGGGGGGGAGGCGGCTATACGCTGCCCCCGGTCTGGCTGAGTGGCGAGACGGCATACGCTGCAGGTCTGACTGAGTGGTGAGACGGCCATATGCTGCCCCGGTCCGGCTGAGGGGGGATGGCCATACGCTTCCCCGGTCTGGCTGAAGGCGAGACGGGCATACGTTGCACCGGTCCGGCTGAGGGGCGAGACGGCCACACGCTGCCCCGGTCTGACTGAGGGGTGATACGGCTAAACGCTGCCCCGTTCCGGCTGAGGGGGGGGGGCGGCCATACGCTGCCCCGGTCTGGCTGAGGGGCGAGACGGCCATACGCTGCCACGGTCCGGCTGAGGGGGGGGGGGGGGGGGGGGGGGGACGGCCATACGCTGCCCGGTCTGGCTGAAAGGCGAGACGGGCATACGTTGCACCTGTCCGGCTGAGGGGCGATACGGCCACACGCTGCATCTGGCTGAGGAGCGAGACGGCCATACGCTGCACGGGTCTAGCTGAGGGGTGAGACGGCCATACGCTGCCCCGGTCTGGCTGAGGGGCGAGACGACATACGCTGCAGGTCGGACTGAGGGTGAGACGGCCTGGGCCATACGCTGCCCAGGTCCGGCTGAGAGGGAGGGGGCTGGGGGATA